>OX392433.1:3642500-3650000 GCA_947623395.1 Synanthedon tipuliformis
AAACGCCCGCGTACGCCGCGAAATGACGATGAATCTCTCCGTTCGTTCATTCGAGTTTCGCAGGTTTACCCCTGAACGGTTTCACGTACTGTTGAACTCTCTCTTCAAAGTTCTTTTCAACTTTCCCTCACGGTACTTGTTCGCTATCGGTCTCGCGGTAATATTTAGCCTTAGATGGAGTTTACCACCCACTTAGGGCTGCACTCTCAAGCAACCCGACTCTTAGGAGAGTGCCTCTCGCCGCCTCCCTCCGTCGCTACGGGCCTGGCACCCTCTACGGGAAAACGGCCCCGTTCAAGACGAACTTGGACGAGAGCGGGGACGACGAGAAAGCGGCACCTCCCGAACACCACATCTCCCGCGACCGGGAAGACCGCGGGATTCAGTGCTGGGCTCTTTCCTGTTCGCTCGCCGCTACTAAGGAAATCCTGGTTAGTTTCTTTTCCTCCGCTTACTAATATGCTTAAATTCGGCGGGTGATCCTCCCTGATCTGAGGCCAACATTATAAATTTCGAGGCAGACACGATATCCGTTAACACAGTGTGAACGTGTGTTTTAACACACGTATACACACCGCTTCTTCGGACGTCGAGTCCGCCTACATTTTTACACTTGGTGTGGGTCTGTTATACCATCAAAACGTACGCTGCTCATCTCGAATTAACGCGAAGAGTCGTTGGCGTTTCGAAAAACAGACTCACTCAGTAAATAAAAAATATTTAAACGGACGAAGAAAATTCGAACCGTCAATCTGCGTTATTACACGCAATGTGGCAATTGTTTTATGCAGCCGGCCCTCAGACAGGAGTGGTCCTGGATGTGTCTCCACGGACCGCAATGTGCGTTCGAAATGTCGATGTTCAAATGTGTCCTGCAGTTCACACTATGACGCGCAGTTAACTGCGTTCTTCATCGACCCGCGAGCCAAGTGATCCACCGTCCAGGGTAATGTTTTAAAAATATATAATAAATACAAAAAAAAAAAATTGTTAAAAAAATGTATACCGCTACATTGACTCGAACGGTGCGGATTTTTATCGTTCTCAAAGTCTATGTCTATTAATATGTTTGTTGTGTGTAAGTAAAAATACACAAACAAGACACGTTAATGATCCTTCCGCAGGTTCCCCTACGGAAACCTTGTTACGACTTTTACTTCCTCTAAATGATCAAGTTTGGTCAACTTCCCAACGACGCCGACGGCCGTGAAGCCACCGCGTGTCGGTCCGAAGACCTCACTAAATCATTCAATCGGTAGTAGCGACGGGCGGTGTGTACAAAGGGCAGGGACGTAATCAACGCGAGCTTATGACTCGCGCTTACTAGGAATTCCTCGTTTATGGGGGACAATTGCAAACCCCAATCCCCAGCACGAAGGAGTTTCAACGGGTTGCCCGGGCCTCTAGGCCAGGGAGAACATGCTGATTCCTTCAGTGTAGCGCGCGTGCGGCCCAGGACATCTAAGGGCATCACAGACCTGTTATTGCTCAATCTCGTGCGGCTCGAAGCCGCCGGTCCCTCTAAGAAGAATTTGAATACGCAGCGAGTGAGTAGCGCGACACGAGTGCCGCGCACACCTAAATCGCTACGCCTATTTAGCAGGCTAGAGTCTCGTTCGTTACCGGAATTAACCAGACAAATCGCTCCACCAACTAAGAACGGCCATGCACCACCACCCACCGAATCAAGAAAGAGCTGTTAATCTGTCAATCCTTCCGGTGTCCGGGCCTGGTGAGATTTCCCGTGTTGAGTCAAATTAAGCCGCAGGCTCCACTCCTGGTGGTGCCCTTCCGTCAATTCCTTTAAGTTTCAGCTTTGCAACCATACTCCCCCCGGAGTCCAAAATCTTTGGTTTCCCGGAAGCTGCCCGCCGAGCCATTGTAGTAACGTCGGCGGATCGCTAGATGACATATTTACGGTTAGAACTAGGGCGGTATCTAATCGCCTTCGAACCTCTAACTTTCGTTCTTGATTGATGAAAACACCTTTGGCAAATGCTTTCGCTGTTGTTCGTCTTGCGACGATCCAAGAATTTCACCTCTAACGTCGCAATACGAATGCCCCCAGTTATCCCTATTAATCATTACCTCGGAGTTCTGAAAACCAACAAAATAGAACCGAGATCATATTCTATTATTCCATGCACGAAATATTCAAGCAGCTTTTTGAGCCCGCTTTGAGCACTCTAATTTGTTCAAAGTAAAATTGTCGGCCCACCTCGACACTCACCGAAGAGCACCGCGATAGGATTTGTTATATTGAACCGGACGTGTTACCGTCGCGGCTCACCGACGATATGCTCCGCAAACGTGTCAGTATCACCGCGGATGCGATGCACCGACAGCGCGCAGCACAAATGCAACTACGAGCTTTTTAACCGCAACAATTTTAGTATACGCTATTGGAGCTGGAATTACCGCGGCTGCTGGCACCAGACTTGCCCTCCAATTGTTCCTCGTTAAAATATTTAAAGTGTACTCATTCCGATTACGAGGCCTCGTAAGAGTCCCGTATCGTTATTTTTCGTCACTACCTCCCCGTGCCGGGAGTGGGTAATTTGCGCGCCTGCTGCCTTCCTTGGATGTGGTAGCCGTTTCTCAGGCTCCCTCTCCGGAATCGAACCCTGATTCCCCGTTACCCGTGACAACCATGGTAGTCGCAGAAACTACCATCGAAAGTTGATAAGGCAGACATTTGAAAGATGCGTCGCCGGTGCTGGACCGTGCGATCGGCAAAAGTTATCCAGATTCATCAAAATTAACGACTTCGAACGCGAGGCTCTCCGCCGATTGGTTTTGATCTAATAAAAGCGCTCATCCCATCACTGGTCAGAGTTCTGATTGCATGTATTAGCTCTAGAATTACCACAGTTATCCAAGTAACCGAAGTAAGATCTAAGGAACCAAAACTGATATATTGAGCCATTCGCGGTTTCGCCTTAATACGGCTTGCACTGAGACATGCATGGCTTAATCTTTGAGACAAGCATATAACTACTGGCAGGATCAACCAGGGAGCTACACCACCATTTATCTAGGCAACACCGTCGAATCTCAGCGCAAATTGCGCGAGATAGACGAGTACGTTTCGATAAGGAGGCTCCATCGTATATGTATGTATATACGATGGCTCCAGATACGACGCAGAGGAGACATACAGACAGATATAATCTGTCTGTGTGTATCCTCTTGCGTATATTTTCACTAAGAGACAATAATTATGTGTGCCTGGCGGGCACACACAACAATCGCGCTCTCGATACGAACGTTCGCAACAGACACTTTTCACATCACATTTGTGCGTTGAACACAAATGGTTTTTGTAAAACAGTCTCGAATTCGTAATAATGCACAAACGAAACGCGCCCGGTGACAGAGAGTATCAAAAGAAACCTTCTCTCTGCCAAATAAAATAGACTCACCACAGCAACGTGTGGCGGGAAAACATTCCGGTAAACTCAAAATGTGTCTCTTTTGAGGGTTCGCACTCTGCTATTACAAGTAACAGAAGTGCGAACATTATACGGACAAACTACATCATAGTCGTGTGTTTTCGAAAGATGAAAAATGTGAACGCGCTCTGCGCGCGCGCACGCATATAATATCGTCGTGCGCACAAGCAGAGCGCGCACGAAGGCAAACTTTTAAAAACACGAACACCGAGAGTACGACCTCTATCAGTGCGCCGAACACAAACTACGCACCACAGACACTAAGCGTGTCGCTGTCGTCGTTTGTTCGGAACAGTGTTTTGTTTTTTTTTTTTTTTGTTTTTTTTTTCCATTGAGAACCGACGTTTCTTTTCAATTTTTAGCGCCTTCGATTTCAGCTTTCGAAAACATATATACGGTTGTTGCGCTCTGAGAATATTCGTTTATAAATACCTACAGCGCATAGGTGTAGAGGGAGAAAAGAAAAGAAGAAAAAAAAAATTTAAAAAAAAATGTCCAACCGCACGAGGACATTCAACTAAGACACGTCCTAGAAGCAAAAACACGTCCACAGTGGTGTGCAGTAAGGTAACCCTGTGGTGGGTGGGGTGGGCACGTGCGAGTGAGTGAGTGAGAGGGCGAGAGTAAAAGAAAATAAGAACATTTAAAAAAAAAAAAAAAAGAACGTCCTAAGAGAAAAAAATCGACTCAAATAAATTTCCCTGCGAGTGTGAGTAGAGTTCGGGTGAGAGGGCGAGAGTGTAAAAAAAAAAAACAAGAAAAAGGAAGAAAAATAAAAAAAGAATGAATGAATGAATGATTGAACGAATGAATGAATGAATGAATGAACGAGTGAATGAATGAGTGGGAGTGGAGTAAGAGTGAGAGTGATTATAAAAACTTACAGCGCTTTGAGGGCATAGGTGTGTAGATAGAAGAAAAAATGTGTGTAGCAGCGCAGGTGGGTTGGGTGTGAGTAAAAAAAAAACAAAAAAAAAGAATGAATGAATGATTGAACGAACGAACGAATGAATGAATGAATGAATGAATGAACGAGTGAATTAATGTGGTGAATGAAATGAGTGGGAGTTGAGTAAGAGTGAGTGATTATAAAAACTCACAGCGCTTTGAGGGCATAGGTGTGTAGATAGAAGAAAAAATGTGTGTAGAAGCGCAGGTGGGTGGGTGCGAGTAAAAAAAAAAAAACAAAAAAAAAAGCATGAATGAATGGTTGAACGAACGAACGAACGAATGAATGAACGAGTGAATGAAATGAGTGGGAGTTGAGTAAGAGTGAGTGATTATAAAAACTCACAGCGCTTTGAGGGCATAGGTGTGTAGAGAAGAAAATAAAAATAAAAATAAAAAGTGGGTGTAGCAGCGCAGGTGGGTGGGTGCGAGTAAAAAAAAAAAAAAAAAACAAAATTAAAAAGAAAAATTAAAAAAGAATGAATGAATGAGTGAATGATTGAACGAAAGAACGAATGACTGAATGAGCTTGTTGGGAGTTGAGTGAGAGTGATTATAAATACTCACAGCGCTTTGAGGGCATAGGTGTGTAGATAGAAGAAAAAATGTGTGTAGAAGCGCAGGTGGGTGGGTGCGAGTAAAAAAAAAAAAACAAAAAAAAAAGAATGAATGAATGGTTGAACGAACGAACGAACGAATGAATGAACGAGTGAATGAAATGAGTGGGAGTTGAGTAAGAGTGAGTGATTATAAACTCACAGCGCTTTGGGGGCATAGGTGTGTAGATAGAAGAAAAAAATGCAGCGCAGGTGGGTGGGTGCGAGTAAAAAAAAAAAAGAAAAAAAAAAAGAAAAGAATGAATGAATGATTGAATGAACGAACGAATGAATGAACGAAAGAACGAATGTTTGAATGAATGAGTGAGTGAGTGGGAGTTGAGAGAGTGAGTGATTATAAAAACTCACAGCGCTTTGAGGGCATAGGTGTGTAGAGAGAAGAAAATAAAAATAAAAATAAAAAGTGGGTGTAGCAGCGCAGGTGGGTGGGTGCGAGTAAAAAAAAAAAAACAAAATTAAAAAGAAAAATTAAAAAAGAATGAATGAATGATTGAACGATTGAACGAATGAATGAACGACGAACGAATGAATCAACGAGTGAGTGAATGAATAAATTAATAAAAGAACGAACGAACGAATGTGTGAATGAGTGAGTGGGTGTGGAGTGTCAAGTGACACGGTGAGCGGAGTAAGAGTGGGAACGATTATAAAACGCTTCGATGGCGCATAGGTGTGAAGAAGAAAATAAAAAAATGTCCAACCACACGAGGGACATTCAACTAAAAGCAAAATCCAAAATCCACAGTTCAATACAAAAAGCAAATAAATTTCCCCGTGGTGGGTGGGTACGTGGTGCGAGTGAGGGCGAGTAAAAAAAATAAAAAATAAAAAAAGAATGAATGAATGAGCGAGTGAAGTGAGTGAGTGAGTGAGTGAGTGAGTGAGTGGAAGTGAGTGAGTGGCGGTGGAGTGGGGGTGGAAGTGGTGTGTCAAGCGACACGGTGAATGGAGTGAGTGAGTGAGTGAGTGAGTGGAGTATGAGCTCGCGTCGTCCGTTGTTGTATGTATAAGTGAAGTTGACAATTGGCAGGCCCCGTCGCTTGTGTATGTATTACTATTATATGTACCTTGTTAGACTCTGCTTACTATACAATTAGTACCTTCAGTTGCTTCGAGTCAAGTCTCTAAAAACAATATATGTATTTTATATCGGGTGTATTTTCATACACACTTTATAATGAAAATTTATTAGATTAAAAATAAACACTACAAACACACTATGTATGTACTAGTAACGTTCAATTAGGTAATTTTAGTATCTATTAACACAAAAAATTCTACATTTCTAAGGTAGCCATGTCAATACTGGTAAAGTTCAAGTAATTTTAATATCTACACAAAAAGTTCTACATTTCTAAAGTAGCTATGTATTGTACTGGTAAATTTCAAGTAATTTTAGTATCTATCTATTGTACACAAAAAATTTCTACATTTCTAAGATAATAAATAGGTCAATGATTGCAGAATGCTTACTTTACTTGATCTTTGACAGGATATGTTGTAGTTCAACTCGAATACGGCAGAGGGCGCCTTTAAAAAATAAATAAATAATTGACCCGTTCTTCGACTTGGTTCGTTTTAGTTCGACACTAATGCGGTAGATGGCGCTATTTGAGATATTATTTCAAAATTTTATTCTTAATTATAATGTACTAGCTGCTGCCCGCGACTTCGCCCGCGTAACTTAGGTACTTATAAACCTTCCTCGAGAACCACTCTACCCATTAGTGAAAACCGCATTAAAATCCGTTGCGTAGTTTTAAAGATCTAAGCATACAAAGGGACATAGGGACAGAAAAAGCGACTTTGTTTTATACTATGTAAAGAAGAAAGAAGATGTACGCGATCCGTTGATGCTTTATGTACATTTCTTTAATTAAAATAAATAATTTATAAAAAATATAAATATTCCATTTTATCTTTTTTTTAAAAGTTCTCTAATTCAATCACCAGAGTGTGCACTCTTGTAAATTTATTGTAGACTGAAAATACAATTTATTTTTCTTTCATTAAAGGTGGCGCCACTGGTTGGTCTGGTTTTGCTCAATATATTATTTTCATACATTTTTTTGTTGTAGTTCTCTACTCAAATACGGTAGGTGTAGATACTACTTTTTCACTTTTCCCTCTTACTGTTTTATATATATTTCTATTTAAATTAATAAAATTACATACCATAGGTATATCATTAATATGCCACCGCCCGTCGTTGTAGACTTGTTTTTCAGTCAGCCGCCTTTCAGTCACGCTTTCTCCTCAATCTGAATCTGAAAAATGCGTGGCAAGAGATTTTGAAAATAGTGTTTTGTAATCTATACAGTAAAAAACTTATATTTTAACAAAACAACTTTTGATACGCTTAGGTATAAGTATTTAAAAACGAACTCTCTGAGGTAGGTAGGTACGTTTATTTGTAATTGATAAATTTAAAAAATTTCATCACCCGTAGAAAGCTACAGTATAAGTGCTGTTCTATATATATT
>OX392433.1:3655000-3662500 GCA_947623395.1 Synanthedon tipuliformis
CTTTTCCTCCGCTTACTAATATGCTTAAATTCGGCGGGTGATCCTCCCTGATCTGAGGCCAACATTATAAATTTCGAGGCAGACACGATATCCGTTAACACAGTGTGAACGTGTGTTTTAACACACGTATACACACCGCTTCTTCGGACGTCGAGTCCGCCTACATTTTTACACTTGGTGTGGGTCTGTTATACCATCAAAACGTACGCTGCTCATCTCGAATTAACGCGAAGAGTCGTTGGCGTTTCGAAAAACAGACTCACTCAGTAAATAAAAAATATTTAAACGGACGAAGAAAATTCGAACCGTCAATCTGCGTTATTACACGCAATGTGGCAATTGTTTTATGCAGCCGGCCCTCAGACAGGAGTGGTCCTGGATGTGTCTCCACGGACCGCAATGTGCGTTCGAAATGTCGATGTTCAAATGTGTCCTGCAGTTCACACTATGACGCGCAGTTAACTGCGTTCTTCATCGACCCGCGAGCCAAGTGATCCACCGTCCAGGGTAATGTTTTAAAAATATATAATAAATACAAAAAAAAAAAATTGTTAAAAAAATGTATACCGCTACATTGACTCGAACGGTGCGGATTTTTATCGTTCTCAAAGTCTATGTCTATTAATATGTTTGTTGTGTGTAAGTAAAAATACACAAACAAGACACGTTAATGATCCTTCCGCAGGTTCCCCTACGGAAACCTTGTTACGACTTTTACTTCCTCTAAATGATCAAGTTTGGTCAACTTCCCAACGACGCCGACGGCCGTGAAGCCACCGCGTGTCGGTCCGAAGACCTCACTAAATCATTCAATCGGTAGTAGCGACGGGCGGTGTGTACAAAGGGCAGGGACGTAATCAACGCGAGCTTATGACTCGCGCTTACTAGGAATTCCTCGTTTATGGGGGACAATTGCAAACCCCAATCCCCAGCACGAAGGAGTTTCAACGGGTTGCCCGGGCCTCTAGGCCAGGGAGAACATGCTGATTCCTTCAGTGTAGCGCGCGTGCGGCCCAGGACATCTAAGGGCATCACAGACCTGTTATTGCTCAATCTCGTGCGGCTCGAAGCCGCCGGTCCCTCTAAGAAGAATTTGAATACGCAGCGAGTGAGTAGCGCGACACGAGTGCCGCGCACACCTAAATCGCTACGCCTATTTAGCAGGCTAGAGTCTCGTTCGTTACCGGAATTAACCAGACAAATCGCTCCACCAACTAAGAACGGCCATGCACCACCACCCACCGAATCAAGAAAGAGCTGTTAATCTGTCAATCCTTCCGGTGTCCGGGCCTGGTGAGATTTCCCGTGTTGAGTCAAATTAAGCCGCAGGCTCCACTCCTGGTGGTGCCCTTCCGTCAATTCCTTTAAGTTTCAGCTTTGCAACCATACTCCCCCCGGAGTCCAAAATCTTTGGTTTCCCGGAAGCTGCCCGCCGAGCCATTGTAGTAACGTCGGCGGATCGCTAGATGACATATTTACGGTTAGAACTAGGGCGGTATCTAATCGCCTTCGAACCTCTAACTTTCGTTCTTGATTGATGAAAACACCTTTGGCAAATGCTTTCGCTGTTGTTCGTCTTGCGACGATCCAAGAATTTCACCTCTAACGTCGCAATACGAATGCCCCCAGTTATCCCTATTAATCATTACCTCGGAGTTCTGAAAACCAACAAAATAGAACCGAGATCATATTCTATTATTCCATGCACGAAATATTCAAGCAGCTTTTTGAGCCCGCTTTGAGCACTCTAATTTGTTCAAAGTAAAATTGTCGGCCCACCTCGACACTCACCGAAGAGCACCGCGATAGGATTTGTTATATTGAACCGGACGTGTTACCGTCGCGGCTCACCGACGATATGCTCCGCAAACGTGTCAGTATCACCGCGGATGCGATGCACCGACAGCGCGCAGCACAAATGCAACTACGAGCTTTTTAACCGCAACAATTTTAGTATACGCTATTGGAGCTGGAATTACCGCGGCTGCTGGCACCAGACTTGCCCTCCAATTGTTCCTCGTTAAAATATTTAAAGTGTACTCATTCCGATTACGAGGCCTCGTAAGAGTCCCGTATCGTTATTTTTCGTCACTACCTCCCCGTGCCGGGAGTGGGTAATTTGCGCGCCTGCTGCCTTCCTTGGATGTGGTAGCCGTTTCTCAGGCTCCCTCTCCGGAATCGAACCCTGATTCCCCGTTACCCGTGACAACCATGGTAGTCGCAGAAACTACCATCGAAAGTTGATAAGGCAGACATTTGAAAGATGCGTCGCCGGTGCTGGACCGTGCGATCGGCAAAAGTTATCCAGATTCATCAAAATTAACGACTTCGAACGCGAGGCTCTCCGCCGATTGGTTTTGATCTAATAAAAGCGCTCATCCCATCACTGGTCAGAGTTCTGATTGCATGTATTAGCTCTAGAATTACCACAGTTATCCAAGTAACCGAAGTAAGATCTAAGGAACCAAAACTGATATATTGAGCCATTCGCGGTTTCGCCTTAATACGGCTTGCACTGAGACATGCATGGCTTAATCTTTGAGACAAGCATATAACTACTGGCAGGATCAACCAGGGAGCTACACCACCATTTATCTAGGCAACACCGTCGAATCTCAGCGCAAATTGCGCGAGATAGACGAGTACGTTTCGATAAGGAGGCTCCATCGTATATGTATGTATATACGATGGCTCCAGATACGACGCAGAGGAGACATACAGACAGATATAATCTGTCTGTGTGTATCCTCTTGCGTATATTTTCACTAAGAGACAATAATTATGTGTGCCTGGCGGGCACACACAACAATCGCGCTCTCGATACGAACGTTCGCAACAGACACTTTTCACATCACATTTGTGCGTTGAACACAAATGGTTTTTGTAAAACAGTCTCGAATTCGTAATAATGCACAAACGAAACGCGCCCGGTGACAGAGAGTATCAAAAGAAACCTTCTCTCTGCCAAATAAAATAGACTCACCACAGCAACGTGTGGCGGGAAAACATTCCGGTAAACTCAAAATGTGTCTCTTTTGAGGGTTCGCACTCTGCTATTACAAGTAACAGAAGTGCGAACATTATACGGACAAACTACATCATAGTCGTGTGTTTTCGAAAGATGAAAAATGTGAACGCGCTCTGCGCGCGCGCACGCATATAATATCGTCGTGCGCACAAGCAGAGCGCGCACGAAGGCAAACTTTTAAAAACACGAACACCGAGAGTACGACCTCTATCAGTGCGCCGAACACAAACTACGCACCACAGACACTAAGCGTGTCGCTGTCGTCGTTTGTTCGGAACAGTGTTTTGTTTTTTTTTTTTTTTGTTTTTTTTTTCCATTGAGAACCGACGTTTCTTTTCAATTTTTAGCGCCTTCGATTTCAGCTTTCGAAAACATATATACGGTTGTTGCGCTCTGAGAATATTCGTTTATAAATACCTACAGCGCATAGGTGTAGAGGGAGAAAAGAAAAGAAGAAAAAAAAAATTTAAAAAAAAATGTCCAACCGCACGAGGACATTCAACTAAGACACGTCCTAGAAGCAAAAACACGTCCACAGTGGTGTGCAGTAAGGTAACCCTGTGGTGGGTGGGGTGGGCACGTGCGAGTGAGTGAGTGAGAGGGCGAGAGTAAAAGAAAATAAGAACATTTAAAAAAAAAAAAAAAAGAACGTCCTAAGAGAAAAAAATCGACTCAAATAAATTTCCCTGCGAGTGTGAGTAGAGTTCGGGTGAGAGGGCGAGAGTGTAAAAAAAAAAAACAAGAAAAAGGAAGAAAAATAAAAAAAGAATGAATGAATGAATGATTGAACGAATGAATGAATGAATGAATGAACGAGTGAATGAATGAGTGGGAGTGGAGTAAGAGTGAGAGTGATTATAAAAACTTACAGCGCTTTGAGGGCATAGGTGTGTAGATAGAAGAAAAAATGTGTGTAGCAGCGCAGGTGGGTTGGGTGTGAGTAAAAAAAAAACAAAAAAAAAGAATGAATGAATGATTGAACGAACGAACGAATGAATGAATGAATGAATGAATGAACGAGTGAATTAATGTGGTGAATGAAATGAGTGGGAGTTGAGTAAGAGTGAGTGATTATAAAAACTCACAGCGCTTTGAGGGCATAGGTGTGTAGATAGAAGAAAAAATGTGTGTAGAAGCGCAGGTGGGTGGGTGCGAGTAAAAAAAAAAAAACAAAAAAAAAAGCATGAATGAATGGTTGAACGAACGAACGAACGAATGAATGAACGAGTGAATGAAATGAGTGGGAGTTGAGTAAGAGTGAGTGATTATAAAAACTCACAGCGCTTTGAGGGCATAGGTGTGTAGAGAAGAAAATAAAAATAAAAATAAAAAGTGGGTGTAGCAGCGCAGGTGGGTGGGTGCGAGTAAAAAAAAAAAAAAAAAACAAAATTAAAAAGAAAAATTAAAAAAGAATGAATGAATGAGTGAATGATTGAACGAAAGAACGAATGACTGAATGAGCTTGTTGGGAGTTGAGTGAGAGTGATTATAAATACTCACAGCGCTTTGAGGGCATAGGTGTGTAGATAGAAGAAAAAATGTGTGTAGAAGCGCAGGTGGGTGGGTGCGAGTAAAAAAAAAAAAACAAAAAAAAAAGAATGAATGAATGGTTGAACGAACGAACGAACGAATGAATGAACGAGTGAATGAAATGAGTGGGAGTTGAGTAAGAGTGAGTGATTATAAACTCACAGCGCTTTGGGGGCATAGGTGTGTAGATAGAAGAAAAAAATGCAGCGCAGGTGGGTGGGTGCGAGTAAAAAAAAAAAAGAAAAAAAAAAAGAAAAGAATGAATGAATGATTGAATGAACGAACGAATGAATGAACGAAAGAACGAATGTTTGAATGAATGAGTGAGTGAGTGGGAGTTGAGAGAGTGAGTGATTATAAAAACTCACAGCGCTTTGAGGGCATAGGTGTGTAGAGAGAAGAAAATAAAAATAAAAATAAAAAGTGGGTGTAGCAGCGCAGGTGGGTGGGTGCGAGTAAAAAAAAAAAAACAAAATTAAAAAGAAAAATTAAAAAAGAATGAATGAATGATTGAACGATTGAACGAATGAATGAACGACGAACGAATGAATCAACGAGTGAGTGAATGAATAAATTAATAAAAGAACGAACGAACGAATGTGTGAATGAGTGAGTGGGTGTGGAGTGTCAAGTGACACGGTGAGCGGAGTAAGAGTGGGAACGATTATAAAACGCTTCGATGGCGCATAGGTGTGAAGAAGAAAATAAAAAAATGTCCAACCACACGAGGGACATTCAACTAAAAGCAAAATCCAAAATCCACAGTTCAATACAAAAAGCAAATAAATTTCCCCGTGGTGGGTGGGTACGTGGTGCGAGTGAGGGCGAGTAAAAAAAATAAAAAATAAAAAAAGAATGAATGAATGAGCGAGTGAAGTGAGTGAGTGAGTGAGTGAGTGAGTGAGTGGAAGTGAGTGAGTGGCGGTGGAGTGGGGGTGGAAGTGGTGTGTCAAGCGACACGGTGAATGGAGTGAGTGAGTGAGTGAGTGAGTGGAGTATGAGCTCGCGTCGTCCGTTGTTGTATGTATAAGTGAAGTTGACAATTGGCAGGCCCCGTCGCTTGTGTATGTATTACTATTATATGTACCTTGTTAGACTCTGCTTACTATACAATTAGTACCTTCAGTTGCTTCGAGTCAAGTCTCTAAAAACAATATATGTATTTTATATCGGGTGTATTTTCATACACACTTTATAATGAAAATTTATTAGATTAAAAATAAACACTACAAACACACTATGTATGTACTAGTAACGTTCAATTAGGTAATTTTAGTATCTATTAACACAAAAAATTCTACATTTCTAAGGTAGCCATGTCAATACTGGTAAAGTTCAAGTAATTTTAATATCTACACAAAAAGTTCTACATTTCTAAAGTAGCTATGTATTGTACTGGTAAATTTCAAGTAATTTTAGTATCTATCTATTGTACACAAAAAATTTCTACATTTCTAAGATAATAAATAGGTCAATGATTGCAGAATGCTTACTTTACTTGATCTTTGACAGGATATGTTGTAGTTCAACTCGAATACGGCAGAGGGCGCCTTTAAAAAATAAATAAATAATTGACCCGTTCTTCGACTTGGTTCGTTTTAGTTCGACACTAATGCGGTAGATGGCGCTATTTGAGATATTATTTCAAAATTTTATTCTTAATTATAATGTACTAGCTGCTGCCCGCGACTTCGCCCGCGTAACTTAGGTACTTATAAACCTTCCTCGAGAACCACTCTACCCATTAGTGAAAACCGCATTAAAATCCGTTGCGTAGTTTTAAAGATCTAAGCATACAAAGGGACATAGGGACAGAAAAAGCGACTTTGTTTTATACTATGTAAAGAAGAAAGAAGATGTACGCGATCCGTTGATGCTTTATGTACATTTCTTTAATTAAAATAAATAATTTATAAAAAATATAAATATTCCATTTTATCTTTTTTTTAAAAGTTCTCTAATTCAATCACCAGAGTGTGCACTCTTGTAAATTTATTGTAGACTGAAAATACAATTTATTTTTCTTTCATTAAAGGTGGCGCCACTGGTTGGTCTGGTTTTGCTCAATATATTATTTTCATACATTTTTTTGTTGTAGTTCTCTACTCAAATACGGTAGGTGTAGATACTACTTTTTCACTTTTCCCTCTTACTGTTTTATATATATTTCTATTTAAATTAATAAAATTACATACCATAGGTATATCATTAATATGCCACCGCCCGTCGTTGTAGACTTGTTTTTCAGTCAGCCGCCTTTCAGTCACGCTTTCTCCTCAATCTGAATCTGAAAAATGCGTGGCAAGAGATTTTGAAAATAGTGTTTTGTAATCTATACAGTAAAAAACTTATATTTTAACAAAACAACTTTTGATACGCTTAGGTATAAGTATTTAAAAACGAACTCTCTGAGGTAGGTAGGTACGTTTATTTGTAATTGATAAATTTAAAAAATTTCATCACCCGTAGAAAGCTACAGTATAAGTGCTGTTCTATATATATTTTATCTTTTTTTAAAATTTCTTATTTTTACAACAATAATTACTCGAGTGTGCATTCTTCTAAATTTATTTCTGTTAATTTTTTTTTTATAATATAATACTTATAATATACCTACTACTTTTACCAATGTTTGGTTCTACTCCACAATAAGGCAGAGGGCGTTTTAACACTTTTTTTTTTAACCAACAACTGTGATGGAAAATATCGTATGGACCACAGAGTATAAAAAAAAGAAAACGAAAAAAAGGTCACGTGACATTTCGTTTTTTTTCGTATACACGGCGCAATATCTATGAAATTTCAGTTATACAACTAACTACGTCCATTGAGTTTATTTTTGAACTGTGATGGAAAATATCGTATGGACCACAAAAAAAAAAGGTCACGTGACCTTTGCTTGATTGAAACAGTGGTATGAAAACTTATGCTCCGAGTAAAAT
>OX392433.1:3667500-3672500 GCA_947623395.1 Synanthedon tipuliformis
TTCACACTATGACGCGCAGTTAACTGCGTTCTTCATCGACCCGCGAGCCAAGTGATCCACCGTCCAGGGTAATGTTTTAAAAATATATAATAAATACAAAAAAAAAAAATTGTTAAAAAAATGTATACCGCTACATTGACTCGAACGGTGCGGATTTTTATCGTTCTCAAAGTCTATGTCTATTAATATGTTTGTTGTGTGTAAGTAAAAATACACAAACAAGACACGTTAATGATCCTTCCGCAGGTTCCCCTACGGAAACCTTGTTACGACTTTTACTTCCTCTAAATGATCAAGTTTGGTCAACTTCCCAACGACGCCGACGGCCGTGAAGCCACCGCGTGTCGGTCCGAAGACCTCACTAAATCATTCAATCGGTAGTAGCGACGGGCGGTGTGTACAAAGGGCAGGGACGTAATCAACGCGAGCTTATGACTCGCGCTTACTAGGAATTCCTCGTTTATGGGGGACAATTGCAAACCCCAATCCCCAGCACGAAGGAGTTTCAACGGGTTGCCCGGGCCTCTAGGCCAGGGAGAACATGCTGATTCCTTCAGTGTAGCGCGCGTGCGGCCCAGGACATCTAAGGGCATCACAGACCTGTTATTGCTCAATCTCGTGCGGCTCGAAGCCGCCGGTCCCTCTAAGAAGAATTTGAATACGCAGCGAGTGAGTAGCGCGACACGAGTGCCGCGCACACCTAAATCGCTACGCCTATTTAGCAGGCTAGAGTCTCGTTCGTTACCGGAATTAACCAGACAAATCGCTCCACCAACTAAGAACGGCCATGCACCACCACCCACCGAATCAAGAAAGAGCTGTTAATCTGTCAATCCTTCCGGTGTCCGGGCCTGGTGAGATTTCCCGTGTTGAGTCAAATTAAGCCGCAGGCTCCACTCCTGGTGGTGCCCTTCCGTCAATTCCTTTAAGTTTCAGCTTTGCAACCATACTCCCCCCGGAGTCCAAAATCTTTGGTTTCCCGGAAGCTGCCCGCCGAGCCATTGTAGTAACGTCGGCGGATCGCTAGATGACATATTTACGGTTAGAACTAGGGCGGTATCTAATCGCCTTCGAACCTCTAACTTTCGTTCTTGATTGATGAAAACACCTTTGGCAAATGCTTTCGCTGTTGTTCGTCTTGCGACGATCCAAGAATTTCACCTCTAACGTCGCAATACGAATGCCCCCAGTTATCCCTATTAATCATTACCTCGGAGTTCTGAAAACCAACAAAATAGAACCGAGATCATATTCTATTATTCCATGCACGAAATATTCAAGCAGCTTTTTGAGCCCGCTTTGAGCACTCTAATTTGTTCAAAGTAAAATTGTCGGCCCACCTCGACACTCACCGAAGAGCACCGCGATAGGATTTGTTATATTGAACCGGACGTGTTACCGTCGCGGCTCACCGACGATATGCTCCGCAAACGTGTCAGTATCACCGCGGATGCGATGCACCGACAGCGCGCAGCACAAATGCAACTACGAGCTTTTTAACCGCAACAATTTTAGTATACGCTATTGGAGCTGGAATTACCGCGGCTGCTGGCACCAGACTTGCCCTCCAATTGTTCCTCGTTAAAATATTTAAAGTGTACTCATTCCGATTACGAGGCCTCGTAAGAGTCCCGTATCGTTATTTTTCGTCACTACCTCCCCGTGCCGGGAGTGGGTAATTTGCGCGCCTGCTGCCTTCCTTGGATGTGGTAGCCGTTTCTCAGGCTCCCTCTCCGGAATCGAACCCTGATTCCCCGTTACCCGTGACAACCATGGTAGTCGCAGAAACTACCATCGAAAGTTGATAAGGCAGACATTTGAAAGATGCGTCGCCGGTGCTGGACCGTGCGATCGGCAAAAGTTATCCAGATTCATCAAAATTAACGACTTCGAACGCGAGGCTCTCCGCCGATTGGTTTTGATCTAATAAAAGCGCTCATCCCATCACTGGTCAGAGTTCTGATTGCATGTATTAGCTCTAGAATTACCACAGTTATCCAAGTAACCGAAGTAAGATCTAAGGAACCAAAACTGATATATTGAGCCATTCGCGGTTTCGCCTTAATACGGCTTGCACTGAGACATGCATGGCTTAATCTTTGAGACAAGCATATAACTACTGGCAGGATCAACCAGGGAGCTACACCACCATTTATCTAGGCAACACCGTCGAATCTCAGCGCAAATTGCGCGAGATAGACGAGTACGTTTCGATAAGGAGGCTCCATCGTATATGTATGTATATACGATGGCTCCAGATACGACGCAGAGGAGACATACAGACAGATATAATCTGTCTGTGTGTATCCTCTTGCGTATATTTTCACTAAGAGACAATAATTATGTGTGCCTGGCGGGCACACACAACAATCGCGCTCTCGATACGAACGTTCGCAACAGACACTTTTCACATCACATTTGTGCGTTGAACACAAATGGTTTTTGTAAAACAGTCTCGAATTCGTAATAATGCACAAACGAAACGCGCCCGGTGACAGAGAGTATCAAAAGAAACCTTCTCTCTGCCAAATAAAATAGACTCACCACAGCAACGTGTGGCGGGAAAACATTCCGGTAAACTCAAAATGTGTCTCTTTTGAGGGTTCGCACTCTGCTATTACAAGTAACAGAAGTGCGAACATTATACGGACAAACTACATCATAGTCGTGTGTTTTCGAAAGATGAAAAATGTGAACGCGCTCTGCGCGCGCGCACGCATATAATATCGTCGTGCGCACAAGCAGAGCGCGCACGAAGGCAAACTTTTAAAAACACGAACACCGAGAGTACGACCTCTATCAGTGCGCCGAACACAAACTACGCACCACAGACACTAAGCGTGTCGCTGTCGTCGTTTGTTCGGAACAGTGTTTTGTTTTTTTTTTTTTTTGTTTTTTTTTTCCATTGAGAACCGACGTTTCTTTTCAATTTTTAGCGCCTTCGATTTCAGCTTTCGAAAACATATATACGGTTGTTGCGCTCTGAGAATATTCGTTTATAAATACCTACAGCGCATAGGTGTAGAGGGAGAAAAGAAAAGAAGAAAAAAAAAATTTAAAAAAAAATGTCCAACCGCACGAGGACATTCAACTAAGACACGTCCTAGAAGCAAAAACACGTCCACAGTGGTGTGCAGTAAGGTAACCCTGTGGTGGGTGGGGTGGGCACGTGCGAGTGAGTGAGTGAGAGGGCGAGAGTAAAAGAAAATAAGAACATTTAAAAAAAAAAAAAAAAGAACGTCCTAAGAGAAAAAAATCGACTCAAATAAATTTCCCTGCGAGTGTGAGTAGAGTTCGGGTGAGAGGGCGAGAGTGTAAAAAAAAAAAACAAGAAAAAGGAAGAAAAATAAAAAAAGAATGAATGAATGAATGATTGAACGAATGAATGAATGAATGAATGAACGAGTGAATGAATGAGTGGGAGTGGAGTAAGAGTGAGAGTGATTATAAAAACTTACAGCGCTTTGAGGGCATAGGTGTGTAGATAGAAGAAAAAATGTGTGTAGCAGCGCAGGTGGGTTGGGTGTGAGTAAAAAAAAAACAAAAAAAAAGAATGAATGAATGATTGAACGAACGAACGAATGAATGAATGAATGAATGAATGAACGAGTGAATTAATGTGGTGAATGAAATGAGTGGGAGTTGAGTAAGAGTGAGTGATTATAAAAACTCACAGCGCTTTGAGGGCATAGGTGTGTAGATAGAAGAAAAAATGTGTGTAGAAGCGCAGGTGGGTGGGTGCGAGTAAAAAAAAAAAAACAAAAAAAAAAGCATGAATGAATGGTTGAACGAACGAACGAACGAATGAATGAACGAGTGAATGAAATGAGTGGGAGTTGAGTAAGAGTGAGTGATTATAAAAACTCACAGCGCTTTGAGGGCATAGGTGTGTAGAGAAGAAAATAAAAATAAAAATAAAAAGTGGGTGTAGCAGCGCAGGTGGGTGGGTGCGAGTAAAAAAAAAAAAAAAAAACAAAATTAAAAAGAAAAATTAAAAAAGAATGAATGAATGAGTGAATGATTGAACGAAAGAACGAATGACTGAATGAGCTTGTTGGGAGTTGAGTGAGAGTGATTATAAATACTCACAGCGCTTTGAGGGCATAGGTGTGTAGATAGAAGAAAAAATGTGTGTAGAAGCGCAGGTGGGTGGGTGCGAGTAAAAAAAAAAAAACAAAAAAAAAAGAATGAATGAATGGTTGAACGAACGAACGAACGAATGAATGAACGAGTGAATGAAATGAGTGGGAGTTGAGTAAGAGTGAGTGATTATAAAAACTCACAGCGCTTTGGGGGCATAGGTGTGTAGATAGAAGAAAAAAATGCAGCGCAGGTGGGTGGGTGCGAGTAAAAAAAAAAAAGAAAAAAAAAAAGAAAAGAATGAATGAATGATTGAATGAACGAACGAATGAATGAACGAAAGAACGAATGTTTGAATGAATGAGTGAGTGAGTGGGAGTTGAGAGAGTGAGTGATTATAAAAACTCACAGCGCTTTGAGGGCATAGGTGTGTAGAGAGAAGAAAATAAAAATAAAAATAAAAAGTGGGTGTAGCAGCGCAGGTGGGTGGGTGCGAGTAAAAAAAAAAAAACAAAATTAAAAAGAAAAATTAAAAAAGAATGAATGAATGATTGAACGATTGAACGAATGAATGAACGACGAACGAATGAATCAACGAGTGAGTGAATGAATAAATTAATAAAAGAACGAACGAACGAATGTGTGAATGAGTGAGTGGGTGTGGAGTGTCAAGTGACACGGTGAGCGGAGTAAGAGTGGGAACGATTATAAAACGCTTCGATGGCGCATAGGTGTGAAGAAGAAAATAAAAAAATGTCCAACCACACGAGGGACATTCAACTAAAAGCAAAATCCAAAATCCACAGTTCAATACAAAAAGCAAATAAATTTCCCCGTGGTGGGTGGGTACGTGGTGCGAGTGAGGGCGAGTAAAAAAAATAAAAAATAAAAAAAGAATGAATGAATGAGCGAGTGAAGTG
>OX392433.1:3677500-3687500 GCA_947623395.1 Synanthedon tipuliformis
TCCTTGAGCTTAGGATCGACTGACTCGCGAGCAACTACTGTTCACGCGAAACCCTTCTCCACGTCAGTCCTCCAGGGCCTCGCTGGAGTATTTGCTACTACCACCAAGATCTGCACCGACGGTGGCTCCAGGCGGGCTCACGCCCAGACCCTTCTGCGCACACCGCCGCGCACGTCCTACTCGTTACGACATAATGACAAACGTATTAGGTGTGTCTCATTTGCCCGTAACGGTAGTGTATAGGCAAAACGCTTCAGCGCCATCCATTTTCAGGGCTGGTTGCTTCGGCAGGTGAGTCGATACACACTCCTTAGCGGATTCCGACTTCCATGGCCACCGTCCTGCTGTCATGAGCGACCAACGCCTTTCATGGTGTCCCATGAGCGTTTTTTAGGCGCCTTAACACTACGTTTGGTTCATCCCACAGCGCCAGTTCTGCTTACCAAAATTGGCCCACTTGGCACCGTCATCAGATCTCCGGCTTCATCGTTCGAGTAAGCCGGAGTTCTCACCCATTTAAAGTTTGAGAATAGGTTGAAGTCGTTTCGACCCCAATGCCTCTAATCATTCGCTTTACCGGATGAGACTGTTTCGATTCGACGCCAGCTATCCTGAGGGAAACTTCGGACGGAACCAGCTACTAGATGGTTCGATTAGTCTTTCGCCCCTATACCCAGTTCCGACGATCGATTTGCACGTCAGAATCGCTACGGTCCTCCATCAGGGTTTCCCCTGACTTCGACCTGACCAGGCATAGTTCACCATCTTTCGGGTCCCAGCATCTGTGCTCTGAGCGCGCCTGCATTCACAGATTGGAAACGAGACGCCTCGGGAGTGCGAGAGATCGATCTGGACCGACGCTCCATCCTCCCAGAGCGCGCGACAAAACGCGCCTTCACTTTCGTTACGCCTTTCAGTTTTAACACATATAAAAAAATCTCAATGACTCGCACACATGCTAGACTCCTTGGTCCGTGTTTCAAGACGGGTCCTGCGAGTGCCCGAAACTGGAATCATCGCCGACCGAGACGCGCACGGTCCGAGACACACGGCTGCGACGACAGGCGCGACGTGTCGAGTACCGCACTTGCGGCGGTGGCTCGAGAGCACGTCACTTTGAACCTTGCGTCGGGCCTGGACGCGTTAAAAACGCGTGCGCGTTTCGTCACTATACCGTCCGACAGCCTGTCGGCGACCGAACACCGGTCCGACGGTGGACGCGCGAACGACCACCGTCGGACTCCCGACGCGGCGCTTAGACAGACATCGAACGGGTCGCGATGCATTACTTGGAGAGAAGTGCACGCCGTCCGCGAACGTCGACGCGAGCGCACCGTGCCGCCTGGCCACGTTGAAACGAGTCCACCGTGCGACGACATCGTGAAACGCCCGCGTACGCCGCGAAATGACGATGAATCTCTCCGTTCGTTCATTCGAGTTTCGCAGGTTTACCCCTGAACGGTTTCACGTACTGTTGAACTCTCTCTTCAAAGTTCTTTTCAACTTTCCCTCACGGTACTTGTTCGCTATCGGTCTCGCGGTAATATTTAGCCTTAGATGGAGTTTACCACCCACTTAGGGCTGCACTCTCAAGCAACCCGACTCTTAGGAGAGTGCCTCTCGCCGCCTCCCTCCGTCGCTACGGGCCTGGCACCCTCTACGGGAAAACGGCCCCGTTCAAGACGAACTTGGACGAGAGCGGGGACGACGAGAAAGCGGCACCTCCCGAACACCACATCTCCCGCGACCGGGAAGACCGCGGGATTCAGTGCTGGGCTCTTTCCTGTTCGCTCGCCGCTACTAAGGAAATCCTGGTTAGTTTCTTTTCCTCCGCTTACTAATATGCTTAAATTCGGCGGGTGATCCTCCCTGATCTGAGGCCAACATTATAAATTTCGAGGCAGACACGATATCCGTTAACACAGTGTGAACGTGTGTTTTAACACACGTATACACACCGCTTCTTCGGACGTCGAGTCCGCCTACATTTTTACACTTGGTGTGGGTCTGTTATACCATCAAAACGTACGCTGCTCATCTCGAATTAACGCGAAGAGTCGTTGGCGTTTCGAAAAACAGACTCACTCAGTAAATAAAAAATATTTAAACGGACGAAGAAAATTCGAACCGTCAATCTGCGTTATTACACGCAATGTGGCAATTGTTTTATGCAGCCGGCCCTCAGACAGGAGTGGTCCTGGATGTGTCTCCACGGACCGCAATGTGCGTTCGAAATGTCGATGTTCAAATGTGTCCTGCAGTTCACACTATGACGCGCAGTTAACTGCGTTCTTCATCGACCCGCGAGCCAAGTGATCCACCGTCCAGGGTAATGTTTTAAAAATATATAATAAATACAAAAAAAAAAAATTGTTAAAAAAATGT
Source organism: Synanthedon tipuliformis (assembly GCA_947623395.1). Lineage (NCBI taxonomy): Eukaryota > Metazoa > Arthropoda > Insecta > Lepidoptera > Sesiidae > Synanthedon > Synanthedon tipuliformis. The sequence continues at coordinate 3,679,886 of OX392433.1, forward strand.
ATACCGCTACATTGACTCGAACGGTGCGGATTTTTATCGTTCTCAAAGTCTATGTCTATTAATATGTTTGTTGTGTGTAAGTAAAAATACACAAACAAGACACGTTAATGATCCTTCCGCAGGTTCCCCTACGGAAACCTTGTTACGACTTTTACTTCCTCTAAATGATCAAGTTTGGTCAACTTCCCAACGACGCCGACGGCCGTGAAGCCACCGCGTGTCGGTCCGAAGACCTCACTAAATCATTCAATCGGTAGTAGCGACGGGCGGTGTGTACAAAGGGCAGGGACGTAATCAACGCGAGCTTATGACTCGCGCTTACTAGGAATTCCTCGTTTATGGGGGACAATTGCAAACCCCAATCCCCAGCACGAAGGAGTTTCAACGGGTTGCCCGGGCCTCTAGGCCAGGGAGAACATGCTGATTCCTTCAGTGTAGCGCGCGTGCGGCCCAGGACATCTAAGGGCATCACAGACCTGTTATTGCTCAATCTCGTGCGGCTCGAAGCCGCCGGTCCCTCTAAGAAGAATTTGAATACGCAGCGAGTGAGTAGCGCGACACGAGTGCCGCGCACACCTAAATCGCTACGCCTATTTAGCAGGCTAGAGTCTCGTTCGTTACCGGAATTAACCAGACAAATCGCTCCACCAACTAAGAACGGCCATGCACCACCACCCACCGAATCAAGAAAGAGCTGTTAATCTGTCAATCCTTCCGGTGTCCGGGCCTGGTGAGATTTCCCGTGTTGAGTCAAATTAAGCCGCAGGCTCCACTCCTGGTGGTGCCCTTCCGTCAATTCCTTTAAGTTTCAGCTTTGCAACCATACTCCCCCCGGAGTCCAAAATCTTTGGTTTCCCGGAAGCTGCCCGCCGAGCCATTGTAGTAACGTCGGCGGATCGCTAGATGACATATTTACGGTTAGAACTAGGGCGGTATCTAATCGCCTTCGAACCTCTAACTTTCGTTCTTGATTGATGAAAACACCTTTGGCAAATGCTTTCGCTGTTGTTCGTCTTGCGACGATCCAAGAATTTCACCTCTAACGTCGCAATACGAATGCCCCCAGTTATCCCTATTAATCATTACCTCGGAGTTCTGAAAACCAACAAAATAGAACCGAGATCATATTCTATTATTCCATGCACGAAATATTCAAGCAGCTTTTTGAGCCCGCTTTGAGCACTCTAATTTGTTCAAAGTAAAATTGTCGGCCCACCTCGACACTCACCGAAGAGCACCGCGATAGGATTTGTTATATTGAACCGGACGTGTTACCGTCGCGGCTCACCGACGATATGCTCCGCAAACGTGTCAGTATCACCGCGGATGCGATGCACCGACAGCGCGCAGCACAAATGCAACTACGAGCTTTTTAACCGCAACAATTTTAGTATACGCTATTGGAGCTGGAATTACCGCGGCTGCTGGCACCAGACTTGCCCTCCAATTGTTCCTCGTTAAAATATTTAAAGTGTACTCATTCCGATTACGAGGCCTCGTAAGAGTCCCGTATCGTTATTTTTCGTCACTACCTCCCCGTGCCGGGAGTGGGTAATTTGCGCGCCTGCTGCCTTCCTTGGATGTGGTAGCCGTTTCTCAGGCTCCCTCTCCGGAATCGAACCCTGATTCCCCGTTACCCGTGACAACCATGGTAGTCGCAGAAACTACCATCGAAAGTTGATAAGGCAGACATTTGAAAGATGCGTCGCCGGTGCTGGACCGTGCGATCGGCAAAAGTTATCCAGATTCATCAAAATTAACGACTTCGAACGCGAGGCTCTCCGCCGATTGGTTTTGATCTAATAAAAGCGCTCATCCCATCACTGGTCAGAGTTCTGATTGCATGTATTAGCTCTAGAATTACCACAGTTATCCAAGTAACCGAAGTAAGATCTAAGGAACCAAAACTGATATATTGAGCCATTCGCGGTTTCGCCTTAATACGGCTTGCACTGAGACATGCATGGCTTAATCTTTGAGACAAGCATATAACTACTGGCAGGATCAACCAGGGAGCTACACCACCATTTATCTAGGCAACACCGTCGAATCTCAGCGCAAATTGCGCGAGATAGACGAGTACGTTTCGATAAGGAGGCTCCATCGTATATGTATGTATATACGATGGCTCCAGATACGACGCAGAGGAGACATACAGACAGATATAATCTGTCTGTGTGTATCCTCTTGCGTATATTTTCACTAAGAGACAATAATTATGTGTGCCTGGCGGGCACACACAACAATCGCGCTCTCGATACGAACGTTCGCAACAGACACTTTTCACATCACATTTGTGCGTTGAACACAAATGGTTTTTGTAAAACAGTCTCGAATTCGTAATAATGCACAAACGAAACGCGCCCGGTGACAGAGAGTATCAAAAGAAACCTTCTCTCTGCCAAATAAAATAGACTCACCACAGCAACGTGTGGCGGGAAAACATTCCGGTAAACTCAAAATGTGTCTCTTTTGAGGGTTCGCACTCTGCTATTACAAGTAACAGAAGTGCGAACATTATACGGACAAACTACATCATAGTCGTGTGTTTTCGAAAGATGAAAAATGTGAACGCGCTCTGCGCGCGCGCACGCATATAATATCGTCGTGCGCACAAGCAGAGCGCGCACGAAGGCAAACTTTTAAAAACACGAACACCGAGAGTACGACCTCTATCAGTGCGCCGAACACAAACTACGCACCACAGACACTAAGCGTGTCGCTGTCGTCGTTTGTTCGGAACAGTGTTTTGTTTTTTTTTTTTTTTGTTTTTTTTTTCCATTGAGAACCGACGTTTCTTTTCAATTTTTAGCGCCTTCGATTTCAGCTTTCGAAAACATATATACGGTTGTTGCGCTCTGAGAATATTCGTTTATAAATACCTACAGCGCATAGGTGTAGAGGGAGAAAAGAAAAGAAGAAAAAAAAAATTTAAAAAAAAATGTCCAACCGCACGAGGACATTCAACTAAGACACGTCCTAGAAGCAAAAACACGTCCACAGTGGTGTGCAGTAAGGTAACCCTGTGGTGGGTGGGGTGGGCACGTGCGAGTGAGTGAGTGAGAGGGCGAGAGTAAAAGAAAATAAGAACATTTAAAAAAAAAAAAAAAAGAACGTCCTAAGAGAAAAAAATCGACTCAAATAAATTTCCCTGCGAGTGTGAGTAGAGTTCGGGTGAGAGGGCGAGAGTGTAAAAAAAAAAAACAAGAAAAAGGAAGAAAAATAAAAAAAGAATGAATGAATGAATGATTGAACGAATGAATGAATGAATGAATGAACGAGTGAATGAATGAGTGGGAGTGGAGTAAGAGTGAGAGTGATTATAAAAACTTACAGCGCTTTGAGGGCATAGGTGTGTAGATAGAAGAAAAAATGTGTGTAGCAGCGCAGGTGGGTTGGGTGTGAGTAAAAAAAAAACAAAAAAAAAGAATGAATGAATGATTGAACGAACGAACGAATGAATGAATGAATGAATGAATGAACGAGTGAATTAATGTGGTGAATGAAATGAGTGGGAGTTGAGTAAGAGTGAGTGATTATAAAAACTCACAGCGCTTTGAGGGCATAGGTGTGTAGATAGAAGAAAAAATGTGTGTAGAAGCGCAGGTGGGTGGGTGCGAGTAAAAAAAAAAAAACAAAAAAAAAAGCATGAATGAATGGTTGAACGAACGAACGAACGAATGAATGAACGAGTGAATGAAATGAGTGGGAGTTGAGTAAGAGTGAGTGATTATAAAAACTCACAGCGCTTTGAGGGCATAGGTGTGTAGAGAAGAAAATAAAAATAAAAATAAAAAGTGGGTGTAGCAGCGCAGGTGGGTGGGTGCGAGTAAAAAAAAAAAAAAAAAACAAAATTAAAAAGAAAAATTAAAAAAGAATGAATGAATGAGTGAATGATTGAACGAAAGAACGAATGACTGAATGAGCTTGTTGGGAGTTGAGTGAGAGTGATTATAAATACTCACAGCGCTTTGAGGGCATAGGTGTGTAGATAGAAGAAAAAATGTGTGTAGAAGCGCAGGTGGGTGGGTGCGAGTAAAAAAAAAAAAACAAAAAAAAAAGAATGAATGAATGGTTGAACGAACGAACGAACGAATGAATGAACGAGTGAATGAAATGAGTGGGAGTTGAGTAAGAGTGAGTGATTATAAACTCACAGCGCTTTGGGGGCATAGGTGTGTAGATAGAAGAAAAAAATGCAGCGCAGGTGGGTGGGTGCGAGTAAAAAAAAAAAAGAAAAAAAAAAAGAAAAGAATGAATGAATGATTGAATGAACGAACGAATGAATGAACGAAAGAACGAATGTTTGAATGAATGAGTGAGTGAGTGGGAGTTGAGAGAGTGAGTGATTATAAAAACTCACAGCGCTTTGAGGGCATAGGTGTGTAGAGAGAAGAAAATAAAAATAAAAATAAAAAGTGGGTGTAGCAGCGCAGGTGGGTGGGTGCGAGTAAAAAAAAAAAAACAAAATTAAAAAGAAAAATTAAAAAAGAATGAATGAATGATTGAACGATTGAACGAATGAATGAACGACGAACGAATGAATCAACGAGTGAGTGAATGAATAAATTAATAAAAGAACGAACGAACGAATGTGTGAATGAGTGAGTGGGTGTGGAGTGTCAAGTGACACGGTGAGCGGAGTAAGAGTGGGAACGATTATAAAACGCTTCGATGGCGCATAGGTGTGAAGAAGAAAATAAAAAAATGTCCAACCACACGAGGGACATTCAACTAAAAGCAAAATCCAAAATCCACAGTTCAATACAAAAAGCAAATAAATTTCCCCGTGGTGGGTGGGTACGTGGTGCGAGTGAGGGCGAGTAAAAAAAATAAAAAATAAAAAAAGAATGAATGAATGAGCGAGTGAAGTGAGTGAGTGAGTGAGTGAGTGAGTGAGTGGAAGTGAGTGAGTGGCGGTGGAGTGGGGGTGGAAGTGGTGTGTCAAGCGACACGGTGAATGGAGTGAGTGAGTGAGTGAGTGAGTGGAGTATGAGCTCGCGTCGTCCGTTGTTGTATGTATAAGTGAAGTTGACAATTGGCAGGCCCCGTCGCTTGTGTATGTATCAGGGATGTTGCGAACATTCGCATCTGCATCCGCAAATGCGGAACATCCGCATTGATTTGGACATCTGCATCTGCTTCCGCATCCGCATTAATCAATGCGAATGTTCATGCGGATGCGAATATTATACAAGTAGCGACAAGAAAGAAATTGGGCGGGGCCGGTGATTGACGCGTGCCGGTCGCACGTGACAATAACCAATGGGAGCGAAGAAATTGGTGACAAGATTCGACACGTTTGTTTGTTCTAGCTAGTGCATCATTTGTTTCTTGCAAGTGAATAAATATTACGTGTTTGTTTGCGCTGTGAAGTGAAAGTGAACTACTTATCGTATCATAAAGATAGATAGGTATTTTAATGTTGTTGTGATACAGTGTGTAAATAAGAAGAGTTTACAAGAAAACTTTATATTATTTAAGACTAATATCCATAAGATCACAAGGTAAATTCTAATATATTACGCCGGTAATACGTTTTATTGTAGGAAAAATTTTCGTTTTATGACGAAATTCGTTATTTTTCCAGTGTGATTCCCGTTATTGATAGTTTATCTAACTATTTAGTCAACAATGTCACCACCGACCAAAAGTAATGTATGGGATTATTTTGTACCAAATAAAGAAGACCAGGATAAAGCTGATTGTAAAATATGCAAAAAAAGCTACTCTCGCAAGGGCCGCACCACATCGTCTTTGAAAAACCATCTTAAGTCGATGCACTCAGAAGAATTTTCTACATTTGAGAACATTAGTAAAGAAAAAAAATTACAACAGATGAAATCTGACGTAATACGTTGTCATTGTTTTAATTCTTCATTAATAGACTTTATTTACATAATATCTTATACATCCGCATCCGCATCTGCATCCGCGGATGTGAGCCTGCTAAACTCCGCATCCGCATCCGCATCCGCGGATGTGAAAATATCGGCATCTGCAACATCCCTAGTATGTATTACTATTATATGTACCTTGTTAGACTCTGCTTACTATACAATTAGTACCTTCAGTTGCTTCGAGTCAAGTCTCTAAAAACAATATATGTATTTTATATCGGGTGTATTTTCATACACACTTTATAATGAAAATTTATTAGATTAAAAATAAACACTACAAACACACTATGTATGTACTAGTAACGTTCAATTAGGTAATTTTAGTATCTATTAACACAAAAAATTCTACATTTCTAAGGTAGCCATGTCAATACTGGTAAAGTTCAAGTAATTTTAATATCTACACAAAAAGTTCTACATTTCTAAAGTAGCTATGTATTGTACTGGTAAATTTCAAGTAATTTTAGTATCTATCTATTGTACACAAAAAATTTCTACATTTCTAAGATAATAAATAGGTCAATGATTGCAGAATGCTTACTTTACTTGATCTTTGACAGGATATGTTGTAGTTCAACTCGAATACGGCAGAGGGCGCCTTTAAAAAATAAATAAATAATTGAACCGTTCTTCGACTTGGTTCGTTTTAGTTCGACACTAATGCGGTAGATGGCGCTATTTGAGATATTATTTCAAAATTTTATTCTTAATTATAATGTACTAGCTGCTGCCCGCGACTTCGCCCGCGTAACTTAGGTACTTATAAACCTTCCTCGAGAACCACTCTACCCATTAGTGAAAACCGCATTAAAATCCGTTGCGTAGTTTTAAAGATCTAAGCATACAAAGGGACATAGGGACAGAAAAAGCGACTTTGTTTTATACTATGTAAAGAAGAAAGAAGATGTACGCGATCCGTTGATGCTTTATGTACATTTCTTTAATTAAAATAAATAATTTATAAAAAATATAAATATTCCATTTTATCTTTTTTTTAAAAGTTCTCTAATTCAATCACCAGAGTGTGCACTCTTGTAAATTTATTGTAGACTGAAAATACAATTTATTTTTCTTTCATTAAAGGTGGCGCCACTGGTTGGTCTGGTTTTGCTCAATATATTATTTTCATACATTTTTTTGTTGTAGTTCTCTACTCAAATACGGTAGGTGTAGATACTACTTTTTCACTTTTCCCTCTTACTGTTTTATATATATTTCTATTTAAATTAATAAAATTACATACCATAGGTATATCATTAATATGCCACCGCCCGTCGTTGTAGACTTGTTTTTCAGTCAGCCGCCTTTCAGTCACGCTTTCTCCTCAATCTGAATCTGAAAAATGCGTGGCAAGAGATTTTTAAAATAGTGTTTTGTAATCTATACAGTAAAAAACTTATATTTTAACAAAACAACTTTTGATACGCTTAGGTATAAGTATTTAAAAACGAACTCTCTGAGGTAGGTAGGTACGTTTATTTGTAATTGATAAATTTAAAAAATTTCATCACCCGTAGAAAGCTACAGTATAAGTGCTGTTCTATATATATTTTATCTTTTTTAAAAATTTCTTATTTTTACAACAATAATTACTCGAGTGTGCATTCTTCTAAATTTATTTCTGTTAATTTTTTATAATATAATACTTATAATATACCTACTACTTTTACCAATGTTTGGTTCTACTCCACAATAAGGCAGAGGGCGTTTTAACA
>OX392433.1:4292500-4465000 GCA_947623395.1 Synanthedon tipuliformis
CAATTTAGGTTTTTTTGAATTAGTTTTGTGCATAAACAGTATAGTATACATACATACAAAATAGGTTTTAGTGAGTTGTAAGAGAAAGAAGGAAAGTGCCGAAAGTAAATTTTATGGTAGTACACATGCGCATTTATTGGCTCTGTTCATAAAAAATACATAAACTACTTACACATAAAATACTTAAAAAAGTAGAGAATATGCATAACATCATAATATTTGATAACTAGACTTGACAGTCTTGACACGCTCTTTGTTTTCATGTAGGTATATAATAGTTGTGTGTATAGATATTTTTGGCACGCGTTTTGTTCTCATGTATATGATAGTTTCATGTATGGATATTTATGCCCTCCTATTTGCCTACAGCCTACACATATTTGACTGACATTGTACATATATTTATGGCCACGTGAACGTCTAGATCTTTTTGACCCTTTAAATGCTCACATATTTCTGACCGAATTATCGAACAGATATTTCTGGCCTCTCAACTGTACAGATATTTTTGCCGCTTTGGAAACGTACAGATATTATTGCCCTTGACTGTACCTATCAAATAAAATAAGCAGTTTTTGCTATGAAATAAAATGTGTTTTATGGACGAAGAAAAGGAGTAATACCATATAGATTTGCAAAAAATTGTGAATTATATATAAATATATATTTGGTCTAGGCATATTATATTGCACAAATTCTATACCTATACATACCTCACTCTTCCTTGAACCTACGCGTATAACGGTCTTTTGTTGATTTTCCATTGCTAGTTTTCACTTTTCCGAGTTCGTTCCGTAATTATTTTCAAGGATAATTTTAATAATTAATGGCTTCCTTAAACAATTTTAAGTAAGTACGATCAAGTAATTTTGAGGTTATATAATGTATCACAGAATTCACAGATATAATTTGTTTTCCATATAAAATTACTTGTCACTATCACTGTAGTGGACAAGTTAATTACAAATTATAACATTAAACCAATATAGTAGTAGTATAACAAAACGTAGATAAAATACATATAACCAAACCAAACTTCCCTCACTTATCCTATCATTAAAATATGATTAAAATAAATATGTCACGTCAGTCAGTACTCTGCTCAATCAACGTCATGGTCATGATTGACGTATTATCAAAATCAAATATTATCATTCGGAACGTCAAATACTAAGATACGTCAATATCATAAAAATTACAGTCATGGTATATAGTGTTCTGTGTTGATCGAATACACGTTGTCTACGACACCAGAAAGGACATAGGGTACCTTTCATCCAGAACGCGGACGAAGTCGCGGGCACCAGCTAGTGTTTATGAACAAATAAATAAAGAAGAATTTGTGCGCACTATATTACAAGTTTTATTGATATTTAACGAATCCTATGAAGAGAAAGCAGAGATGACAAAAATTTAACATTATTGATACATTTACTAAAATTCCACAGCTCGGCATACCATATACTATTATTTCACTGTGGGCTTCTGTAAAGGGGTGGTTACGGTCGCCAGACTGGATGCCCAAATGACTGTAAAACGCTACTTGCCAGATCCATGTAGGAATAGTTACCTGGTTTTCATTGTTAGCACTGAAATACAATTCCTGCGCTCGATTCGCCCCCTAGTAGAATATAGGGATATCGACTATGGCCAGTCATCAATTAATACCTAATAAATAAAACCAGTGTTTTAACAAAATTATTTATTTTCCAAATAAAACAAAAGGACACATATTTCTGATACAACTACTCTCTCTACTATAAATTTCAAGGGAACTACAGATTCAAATAAATGCAAGCAAATTTTTATTGCTACTTATAGTTACTTAATATTATGTACTTATTTATAAATTTCTAAAAATAAAAAAATGTTAGGCTAAGCTATGTTTTCTTACAATGGTACGATTTGTCCGTTTTCATCAGATTCATCATTGGGTGGATTCCGTTTTGGCCTATTTCCATAATAATATTAATTTTTTCAATCCACTATTCTCATTTCCAAGGTTTAGATGCCATTTGCAATGATACAAACATTTTATTTCCATTAATTTTTTTTATGTTAGGTCGACAGACAGGCTGACGGTCCACATGATTGTAGGTTATTCAAAAAAACCTTGTAAATCAAAATTTTTGATATCAATAACCATTAAACATTAACTGACTTTTGACAGTTATTTGACTGTTGCATTCAAAAAAGAATGTTATTATTTATGCAGCCATATTTCCTCTTCTCATCATTTAAATCAAAACCAAATTTTGAACCAAAATTGAATCCGACCAATACGGAATTTGACAAAATACTTAGGACTAAACCTTTACATCCGTTACACAAACACACGCACACATACACATACACATACAAAGCATGCATTATAAAATCACAGTTTTTTTTTGTTCAGTACAAGTAAATGTTATATTCACTTATTAAACCACATTCATATAATGCTTTCGATCGAATTTAAGTTTTATGGTGGGGGGTTAAGAAAAAAAACTAACTAAAATAGTTATATGAATCCACAAGGATAACTAAGTGATTTCACTTAAATTAAACAATTAATTAATTAATAAAATTAATTGAGAATTTAAAACAATTCTTTGTCTTAAAATTATATCGACCTCTGCTGATTTAAACCAATCACACTTCGCGTCTTTTCAGAGGAACTGGCATTTAGACAGTAAGAAATTTTATTAATGTTTTTTTCGCTGTAAATGTTATTAAATTTGTACCAAATGAACATTTTTTTTTACTCACTCTAACTTTTATGTTACTTTTAACAGCTCGAGTTAGTCACATCAACTGTATTTATGAAATATACTCGAGTTAAGTCACATCAACTTTATTTATGAAATATGCTCAAGTTAGTCCTCATCAACTTTATTTATGAAATATGCTCAAGTTAGTCCTCATCAACTTTATTTATGAAATATGCTCAAGTTAGTTCTCACCAACTTTATTTATGAAATATGCTCAAGTTAGTCCTCATCAACTTTATTTATGAAATTATGTTCAAGTTAGTCGTCATCAACTTTATTTATGAAATATGCTCAAGTTAGTTCTCATCAACTTTATTTATGAAATGTGCTCAAGTTAGTTCTCATCAACATTATTTATGAAACATGCTCGAGTCAGTAACATCAACTTTATTTGTGAAATATGCTCAACAATTAGTCCTCATCAACTTTATTTATGAAACATGCTCAAGTCAGTAACATCAACTTTATTTATGAAATATGCTCAAGTTAGTCCTCATCAACTTTATTTATGAAATTTGGATGTTTTAAATTAAATTTTAATTAAGTGCAGTTTGCATGCTCTTTTATGCATAATTATGACTGCATAAAATCTGCTGATCGACTGTGGTCCTAACTGTTATATGAGCACCAACCAAAGTCTAAATGCAGTCTAACTGAAGAGACTATTTGTTTTCTTATAAAAAACTAGAAATTTCTCAGCAGATGCTTACTTGTTAAAAAATAAAAATATTCATCCATGCATAAATTTATTATAATAAACAAAATTCAAATGAATCAATCGATTATGTATGTATTTAAATCAATTTTTGAAAATAAAATTAGAAATTGTATTCTTTAATTTCTCTTAATAGAGTCCGCTTTTGTAAAATCTTTATCATATAATAATATAAACAGTTGAACCTTATAGCTATATAACTTTACGGTTGAAAGTTGCACGCGCTCATCACTTGGGAAGATCTTATTATACTACGGGGGTAAGGCAGAAAATTATTGCAAGAATCATTTTCAAGCGTTTGTTACGTACGTAACAGTTTTTACGTAACGTTTGTTACGTAAAAACAAAAACAAAACAAAAAAAAATTTAGGGTTTTTTTTTTAAAAAGAAACACAGTTGGGTTCAACATTTTTCTCATAACTTAAAAACCCAATACAAAAAAAAATGCTGCCATACCCCCCCCCCCCTTTCCTTTGCGTATTTCACCTCTTCTTTTTTTTTTACTTAACACTGGCTTAAACATTGCGTAACTAAGCTATATTATGTATATTAAAAAAAAAAACTATTTAAGACTTCTTACCGCTTCTTAAAACTCTTCGGTTCGATGAAGTATCAATCGTTTTATTCCTTCTGCTACTAGATCTAACATTCACTGAGGTTTCTGTAACAAAGTAATATTAACATACTTAGTTCAGTAAGTACTAGTAATAGTAATCTAATATATAAAATTCTCGTGTCGCGGTGTTTGTTGCCAAACTGCTATGAAAGGCTGGACCGATTTTGATGAAATTTTGTGTGCTTATCGGGTAGGTCTGAGAATCGGCCATCATCTATTTTTCATACCCCTAAACGTTAAGGGTGGTCCACACCATTTTATTTTTTATTTTTTGGCAAAACAACGTTTGTCGGGTCAGCTAGTATATTTTACATTTTAAAATTACAATTATTCACGTTTAAACCTCATAATTTATACATTATACATTAATTATATATGTAAAAATTAATGCATAATGTATACATTATACATTATTTTCTATTAATGTATAATATTATTCATGTTTAAACCTCATATAAATCGAAACTATAAATAAATATTTTTACACATTTCACACAGCACCATCTAGTTCCACAGTAAGCAACTTAATGCTTGTATTATGGATACCAAACAGTTGATATACTACATAGATTACTTATTTTTTTTGTAAATACATACATATTATAAATACAAAACATTCATGACTCAGGTGCGAAGGTAAAATGTTAACACATTAAACATTTGCCCCTAGCGGGATTCGAACCCGCTACCTTTTCTGGTTGACAGCTAGGGTTACCAATCTCTAGACCAAATGTGTCGTCAATAATAGAAAAAAATACTCACTTTTGACGAGTTTTGATGGACTTTTAGATTTTTCTACACTTTTTGTTGGTTCCGGGAGTTCTCTCTTGGATTTTGTATCATTTTTTGTTTGCTTCTTGTCAATTTCAGTCTTATTCTCTGTCACACGACTACTCCTCGTTCTGCCGGAAACTGGTTCTGACACCTTCACACATTTATTTCTTAGTGTTCTAACCGATTTCTCTCGACTCTTCACTAAACTCTCGTTTACTGCTTCTTTTCTCTCTTTTTCTTCTCTTAAACTTTTAATTTTATAATACTTAATCATCACCGGTGTGTATCCCTTCAATTCTTCGCTAACTTTGACCGTCTTTCCTGGAGTTTTCTTTTTGAAATTTGCAATCACCTCTTTCATGGCGTATGTCGGATTCGAGCCTTGTAAGTAGTCTTTTTTCTTTAGTGGAGATTGAGAAATGTCATCGTTGTCTTTCGACGCGTTGGACAGTTCTCTTATCATGTACTTGCAAGTGTCATCTTCGTCGTCTTCGACAACCGTCTTCTCCTTTCTCAAAAGATCCTCCGGGTTACCGGCCAAAATTTCCGCCCAGGTGTATTGCCTCGCCGAGCCCATGAAATTGCCAAACTTGCCAATACTGTTCCTGTGCGCTCTCTTGCGACGTTTCTGTATCTTCTTCTTGTTCGATCTGAGGTTTTTTGGCGACAACTTTTTGCCCAAAACTCCGTGAGGCATCAGAGATTTCTTGAGACGTGCCACCAAATCGGCATCGGACACAAAAAAGTTTCTAGAGGCGCACGGTTTACGGATACCATCGCTCGACGAGTTCAACGTTTGCCTCAACAACTCTAGACGTAGACCGCTTTCGAACGAACACATATTCTCACGCTCGTAAGACTTCTTGATACCGTTTCTTGCCATCAAATCGTTAGAACTCTTTGAACTTTTTAAGGCCAAGCGGGAATTCTGTAAAAGTTTACGATTGAAAGACGACGTCACCAACTGATGGTCAAAATTCAAATACAACTCCTTGTTTATGTTGAATCCGATCTTTAACAATTCACTTTTGAACAAACTCCTGCAATATTCATAGTCCGGTGATTCGGTGAAGTCCAAACTTGTGACGTATTCAAAGTATTTTTCGAGAAATTTCGGATAAAACTCCGTCTTGAAGCATGTTTTCAACAGAGATCTTATGTCGCTCATGAAATTCTTCTTCAACGCGTGCACTAAGTCAGGCTCAAGGGTTTCCTTGGTTTTCCACGGCAACGTACCGGTCAACCAGTCGAGTATATTGTAACCCAGAGTCTCCAAGTCTGATCTCCTCGAATGAGCACCAATATGGGAATCTCTTGAGCTGTATTCCAACGTCCCATCGTGTGCTTTCCGAGCGTCCATACCAAAATCCTTATGATGCCCCTCGGAATCCACAAATTTCGAGGCCAAACCGTAATCCAACAAATATATTTGACCGTTTGATTGTGACATTATTGCTTCATTGTATATTTCATTCAGAGTCGACTCTGCATTAATTTTATTCATAGTCTGACTTTTATTAGTTTTATCATTGGACTCTTCCTGAAGCTTATAATTCTTGCTTCCAAAGTCATCTAAAAGTTTCTGATACGACTGATCTGAACATACAGAACTGCTCAGATCTTCATAATTCACATATTTGGACAGATGACGCAAATTGAACGCGTGATGTCTAAATACTCTAGTTTTATCCTTTTCGCATAGGAATTTTGTAAATTTAGTCTTAACATTTGCCAGTCTCTTCTCCAAGTCGGTATTGTCCTTCGACTCCATAACGAAATCTTCGTCCTCATAATAGTTCGATTTGGATTTCACTTTTTTGGCCTTCCTTTGCTTTCCAGATAGCACGGTCAATGTTTTAGTCTCTTTTTGATAAGACGGTGGGACAGCCGTCGTTGATCTTGTTAGAAATTTTGTGTCGAAACCGAGCATTAAATTTGAGCTTTTTATGTCCGAATGTGTGTATCCTTGCTTGTGCAAAAATTCAAGTACATCCAATATCTGCAGGGACAGTATTAGAACATTTTTCAAGTCTAAAACGCGTGTTCTTGTGAGTATTTTGTGTAAATCTATATTGTAACGCGGGAGCACTAGGAATCTGTACTTGATTCCTGTACTTTCGTTAACATACGATCCACTTGCCACATATGTGGGCATACCGAGACGTCGTAGGTTGTTTCGCTGACGCCATTCTTTAACTGAAAAAGAAAATATATATATATATATATTGTGTAATTTATTGAACTTTTTTCTTAAGATATTTTTGGTTTTCTTGTCAAACCAAAATTTATTACTTTTTCGGTTTTTTTTTTTATCTTTTACTAAAGATTTACTTACTCGGTTATCAAAATAATAAATAAACTATTAAATTTTCATGTTTAAAAGACAAATTATAAGTTTACATAATAATACTTATAATGACCAAATAAAATACTTTTTTAATAAACCCTCAAGTAAATTTTTTCAGGAAAACTTTTCTTGTCAATGTCTCAAATTTTTGTTCGACAATTATGATAAATGCTGAAAAAGGTACCCATTTTGAGGTGATTCAAGCAATGCGAAAGCTATTCAACATAATATAGTGGAATCATTTTTGGTTTTTGTTTACTCACCTTTGGAAATCTGAGCAGTTCTGATGAGACAGTGCATCTCGACAAACAGTGTCCCGTTAGTATGAGGCTCCACTTTCACAACATATCGTGCATTCTGTTGTGTTACATCATTATTTAAGTCATCGGAAACTAAATATATACGTCCAAAACTTCCTCTCCCTGAAAAATTTACATAAAAGAAGATTGGTAGGTACTAGATTTCAAGAACAATTTGTTTTTAGTAAGACTAATTAAATGATTTTTAAAAAAATGGAGACTTAAATATATAACCATAACTCTAAATAAAATGTCTGGCCAAATAACTCATTTTACGAAAATTTTTGGAAAAAAAAAATATCTTGCTTCTATTATGTGGTCTATTATAATTGCAAATTAAGCTACTGACAGACATGCTCTTTAACATCCTTAAAACTAGCATGCTCAGGCAACTTTAGCAATAAGCATGCTAGTTTTAAGCATGCTCAAAGCAAATAATTGGACACATTTTAAACCAGGCTTTCGGCCAAAATGGAAGTATAAAGATATAATAGTGTCAGTTGATTTTTGAGCATACTAAAAATAAGCATGCTACCTACTTAGTTATTCTTAGTTATACTTATATATTCTTCTTATATTGAAGGATTTCCACATAATATAATAAAAATATTCATTAATACTATTTAGATGTAAAAATAACATCTAACAACTTACCAATTGGCTTTCCAAGGCGCCATTTCTTTTGCTGTACATCCGTAAAAATAATGCCGGACTGTAATGCTTCATCATTACAAATACTAACATCCAAAGTTGGTGATTTTTCTGGAACACTTTTTGACTTCTTTTTGGTAGGCTCCGGTTGAGGTATCACATCTATGTTTCGGCGAGGCATCTCAACAACATCCAGCCAGAAAGTTATCAGCGAGTTCAATAACACGTCCTTGTAATTATGTATTTTCAATAGAATCTGCAATAGATATGCATAAAGTGAGCTTCGCGACTTATGTTTTAAGTATAATACTATTTAGTCGTGGCAAAGTGCAAATGTGATATGTAATATAATCACTAAAAACAATAAAATCGGAAAATGTGTTGTATCAAAACAACCAAACCACTTATATGTTGTAATTTGTTAATATGACAGCCAATATGTAAAAATGTTTGAAAGAAGTTATACAAACACGTACTAATTGTTGTAAACGTACAAATTTAAGAGCATTTAAGTTTACTTAAAAAGAAAACGCACACAAAATATGTAGATTATCTATCTAACTAAGAACGCCATGTTGTTAGTTAATATTAAAAAAATCGTTAGTCGTTGACATTACAACTACAGCAATGCCAGCAATCAAATCACCACTTGCCAGAGTTGCCAATACTTAAAATTTACGTTTTACCGTATTATTCTATCGAACCATAGATACCTACTACTGCGTTTAGGTAAAGCAAAATGCCCTAAAATGCCTAAAAACCTAGAAACTATAAATATGAAAATGGAAAATAATAATGAATTTACTTTGAATTTCTTAATTTTAAATATTCAAATTGTAATATAAGGTAAGTTTTTCTCTGTCAACGTATTTATATTTTGTTACTATCTTTTATGATAGGTTTTATTATTTTTGTCGTAATTATTTTTCCATATTTCTGTCATAATTTTTTAAATTCTCAAGTTAATTATATATATATTTTTTTTTAATTTTAATTTATTCATCTATTAGTTTGTGAATGGTTTGTGATATATTCTATCCTCTTTGATCTTGGGCATAGACACTATTACTTGGGAGAAGGTGAAAGTACTCGCAGACTAGGCATTAGGCATGTAGTTCTGACTCTGAAGAGCGAACATAGACTATTCGCTGCACTAAAAACATTATAACATTGATTAAGATATACACCCTATATACACCACAAATACCCCTCTTTTTGTCAATATGCTAATTTGTCCGATTAACCTTTATCCTTTTACTATTAACCTCTTGATCATTGTAAATTGTAAACATTGATTTCATAAAAAATATTTTTACAATAACGTTCAATTTCGTGCGTATTTTATAGGATATTTTAGTAGAATTTAATATTGAAAGTGTCAAGGAACCCTGGATTATGTATTCAATCAAATCGAGTCCATGCTGGCTTCTTTTATGGTCTGTGGAAATCCAATCAACATCCATTCAATTCAAAGAATGTTTCTTTCTATTTTGCTTTGTTATTTTTTCTTCATTCATTCACGAGTCGGCAGTTTACCGCGTGGCTGTGCGTTTCGTTGCGCTTGCCTGCGACCGCGTAAATAACAAACGCGATGTCTTTTTGTTTGTCAACAAAGAATTACAATGACGTAATTAAACCTTTTTATGTATGTGTTTTCTTATTTTTTTTTTAAATACCTAACAAAAATGTTAAGTTAACGCAACTTGTTAAAGTGTGTTCTAAGTTTGAAGATGGACGGTGCAAACGCTGACTCAGATCATTCTATGACTTGGGAGGATTTTTTCGGTACGTAAGTATATATAACTTTAATTTTATTAGCTAACTCACTCTCACTTTTAAATTATAATTCTATATTCTTATAAGAGATATATATATTATATCGTATCGCATAGCAATACAAAAGTTTATAATATTTGATTGCTAAGTTCTAAGCAAAAAGTTTTTATCAGACTTTAAAAAAGTGATAAAACTATTTTTTCTTTTACATAATTTTCATAAAAATATATTATTTTTCAGTGTATAAAAAAACATACTTTATTATTTAACGAAAACAAAAAAAAAATCGTAGTTTTTTTTTAATTTTTAAATGAGTTTTTGAACGTTGTTTATTAAGTCTGTGGTCGTGAATTTCCCGAGGCTTGGAAGCGGGAAAGGAAGGACTGGTTTGTGCAACATTTCCCCATAAGGCAAAACATGCAATGCTCGTTACCTCTTACGATACAAGACTGGGCGGTTCTTGGTTCCAGCTTGTTTAATGTTTACTTGTAAAGAAAAAGTAGACAATCAATCATTTTATGTAGAAACTTAAAAATCAATTTTATTAGTGAAATAATTCAATCAATTGTGGCGCAGGCGTTCAATTAGCATTACCCCTTCCCTTACCCTTAATCCTACTATGGTCGGCATTCGGCAACGCATTTACAGCATCTTTGGCGAGAAAATTTTATAAAAATGATTACGATTTTTTAAAAAAAAAATTGACCCGGTTCGATTCCTGGTTACGTATGAGCACAATTTAAAAAACTGCAATGCAATTTTTCCTCAAAAATTGAAATGTCACTATCCCTAAGAACAATCCCTTCGGTAGGGATAAGTGGAACGGGCGAAATTTTCGTATGTCTTATGAGTTATGATTTCAGGTTTATTGTCCTTACTAACTCACTGGGGTTGATCAGCCTGTACATATACTCCTAATATACTCATATGAATTATGACACATTGCATACATTCAAAGTCACAGATTAATTAATAAGGTTAAGTAGGTAAGGAAACTGACCAGTGGTACGCTAACTCGTATGTTATAGATATCTGTATGTTTACATCACTATTTCCGATTCTGACATGGATGTCGACAAAAAAGGATAGTAATCTCATGTTACCTTTTTTATAGATTAAAGACGTTATATTATAATAGTCTTGACGACTATAATTTATAATTTATTAGTCACTTACATATGAAACACGTTTCTGACGATTTAATTTTAACGGTCGATGGATCGTCATTTGGCTCCTCAGACATTTTATGATCGACTAGCTGGTGCTCGCGACTTCGTCCGCATGGAATAGTTATTTTGGGAATCATTTGGGTATCTCGAACGGTTTTCGCAGCGCACGCAACGGAAGCCCTCAAAGATGAATATTTTTTCCCGTTTTTTCCACATTTTCGACTGTTTCTTCGCTCCTATTAGTCGCAACGTTATGTTATATAGCCTAAAGCCTTCCTCGATAAATGATCTATCCAACACAAAAAGAAGTTTTCAATTCGAACCAGTAGTTCCTGAGATTAGCGCGTTCAAACAAACAAACAAACAAACTCTTCAGCTTTATAATATTAGTATAGATTAGGGCACCCTATACGAGCGAGTGAAATTATTATAATGTGAGAGAATTTGTTGTCTTACTTCAATAAGTCGTCAATAGCCGTAGACAAAATGACCCAATGCAAAGCAACACATTAGCAGCACTTGTTGCAGGTACATACTTGCGAAATTAATAAAAATACGCCAGCAAATTCCAATATTTAAAAAAATATTTATTGTCACCTTAATTTTATAATATTATAGGTAATATGTTTTCATCGTTTGTTTTCGTGCAAAAACTGTATTAGCTTGTTGACATTAATTACAAAAAAATATCTACTAATATACAAATTATTTTTATATTTATAATTATATTTTTTAGGCAGTAATAGGCAGTCCTCGCCTTAAGAGAAACTTAAGGTTTTTGTAATTTATTTGTAATTTTTATTTGAAGAATTTTAATCATTTGCCACCTTCTTTCATACGAGCTTACAAAACTCTCACTAAATAAGTAACGCCATAATGTTACTGATGTTATCGCAATAATCGTATTAAATAAATACAGTTATCACTTTATCAATGCAATGTCTGAAACATCTCAAACAAGCTCAAAAGTACACGGAATTGGACACAGAGATAATAATATATCTATGGCAAATAATGGTTTCATTATGAAAAGCGTAAAGCAAATACTTGCATTATAAAGGTAGTGGCACACAATTGTTTAAAGACGAAATGACGCCACGTTAATTTATTTTATTTTTAACGCGATTTATGCCGGGAACATTCCGACAAACCAATACAAGTTTATACACTAACATAACATTACTCTTAAAGTAATACAATATTGGGTGTTTATTTACAAAATTAGCATATTTGTAGCTACCCCGGTGTTGAGCTAGCTTGTAGCATTACCTTACCCTTATGAGGTACTTTCCAATATACTCTAAAGAATATACACAGTGTATATATAACAATATAATATTGTTCTATATATTTATTAAAAAAATTAAAATATTCTATTAAAAAAATATAATTATTGGTAATAACAATAATAAAGCTAGATACAGTGTTATAACAATTAGGTACAAAACAATCAAAAGTGTTCGTATCAAGTCAACACAAAACGTTGACTTTAAAATAAATTAAAAAAAAATCCATCATGTGCACTACTTTTATTTTGAAAAAAGACAAAATTGTCAGTTGGCTGAATATGTTGTCACTTAGCCACCCGTTTTACTACTCGTGTGTATTCAGCCTTAGCTTGTCTATCCGAAATCGTGTCATTTTATTATAATGTCGGGAACCCAGTGAAGCCATTGTATTGTTCAAGTTCGTGTTCGAGTTTTGAATTAATGAAGTATAACATCCGTTCAATTTATTCGTACCCGTTACCGGATATGTCAAAATATTTAAATATATATTTTATGTTTTTCAATAAATAATTATTCAATAAAAATTTATATTGGTAAATTTCTTGCGTGTAAAATCAGTTGGTTAACTTAAGGCGTCATTGCATTACTTCATGTTATGAAATATATAAGACAAAATAAGATAGTTTTACCAAAAAGAAATAGTTTATTGTGTAGTTATTTATTTTGCAGTTTATTTTCAATTTTACAGTAGTACATTGTACGTTGTAGGAATATGAGATAATGTACTACCTAAAGCGTATAGGGAAAAATACAAACTTTCAACAGTTGTCCGCTTTCTCCTAAACAAACTGACTGAAATTTAATCCGATCATTTAGTTCGAAAAATTCCTCCGTAATCACGACATTTAGAAAGTTGTAATAAATTTATTTCTAGTTTGAATTTTTAAATTCGACATTTATTCCTATCAACGGAAAGTGTTGGGTTGAAAAGAGTTTTTTACTTAAAGTTAAAGAGACCGTACAGTAGTACCCACTGATTATCATAGGCTTACCAATGTAAAGCGTGAGAAATGCTAACGACCAATCCACACATTTCGCGGCTTTTTCTAGTATCGCTATTGGTCGTCAGCTGCCGCCATGTTAGCGTGCTCCGCTTGGCATCTCACGCTCGTGCGAGTGCGACGGTACGAACAGCTGCATTGTATTATTAACCTTATAGATATTGAATCTAAGTTTAATTGTAAGTTTTAAGCTTACTTCGTTAATCGTCGGAGCCGGCTTTCTTTTCTGTGTGAACGAAGATTCACCACGCGCCTTATCAAGTGTGTACTATGTAGGTATATGTTCCACCTTAAGGCGCGTTGCGTGTATACGGTGTGCAGTAGGGTTAAGATTTGCGATACGACAGTTAAATGAGTCTGTTTGTTTCTGTCGCAATGTTTGGATCATGTCGGTCCTTAGCAGAGGCACGTTGATGCAATCCTCCTGTCTAGTGCTCATGCGCACGCAACAAGAATGATTTGAGATCGTGTGCTCATTGCATTTAATAATTGTCTTATTGTGCATTACAACCATTAAATTGTGCAAAAGTACCTCAAAAATAATTAGCCTTTGCATATCGTATATCCTTTACTATATAATAATTAGCGAGTTGCACAAAATTATTTTCACTATTATGCATCGGGCTATGCGTTACTCTGCATAAATTTTTACATGGCATAAAATAAAGTCTCTTCTCACCGTCTGTCTCTATGTACGCTTAGATCTTTTAAACTATACAACGGATTTTAATGCGCAATAAGGTAGCAAGAGCGTTATATACGCTCTTGCTACCTGTTTGAAAAAAAAAATATGGTTCTTTCTTTTCTTTCGAAAACACGTATAATTTGTGAAACTAAGGGTCAACAAGCCAGTAGTTACGGTGGCCCTGTCTGGTTGTTCTGGGTGTCATCTGTCGTCTGGGACTCACCAGGTGAGAGGTGTGGTGGCCCATGAATATTCCAGTGGGTCGCCACAGGAGTAGAACGCGGCTTGGTCGCAGGAGATATGTCCGCTTGTCGGGCTCGGGGATAAGGCCTCGCGGCTCTTATATTTGGCGCCGATGGTGATATAGGTTATTTCGCTGGGCAAGTCCCATATACCTCAAAAAAGGGTCAACAAACCAATTTGCCAATGTGTTTTCAACAACATAATATGCTTTGTAGGTTGCAGGATATAATATAGCATAATTACATGTCAGTGTCAAATATAAATGCTGCGCTTGCGCTTTACGAAATCAATTGCACACAGCTGTCATTTGGCTTATGCAAATGGTACTCTCATGACAGATTGAAGGATTGAATGGGTATTGTAACAAAACAAGCGATAAGTGATAATGTATTCGCCGATAAAGTTCGAATAGTAAGCTAGTAAGTCGGCTCGACTGAGGAAATCACTCTTTTAGTGAAAACGAAGAAGAAGAAGACTTGATGTAAATATTTCATCGTGGCACTTTTTTACATCAATATTTTTACTCGTGTTCTCTACAAAGTACATTTTGTCGAAGCTTTAGTTAACGTGAATAAATTACAGTAAAGAACTAAGTAAAATGAAACAGTGAACCCGAGGAACGCTTGAGCAAACTCGTTTGAAGCCTCTTTCAAAACACTCGGAAGTCGTCGAGTTGATGTTTGCAGTTTTTACTGGACCACTAGTAAGGCGTCGAGTGTTGAAGAATGGTAAACACTAACTTCAAAAACTGGCTTTTACACTATGAGCATGCATTTTAAGCATCCATGGAAATGACAGGGATAAAAAATTAAAGTGCCATGGCTTCTCGATGGCACAGTAGACATGAATATGTCTCATATCATAAATGAAAAGAAAGATTTAAATGGTCCCTATCCCTATCCCTATCCCTATCCCCATCCCTATCCTTATCCTTATCCTTATTCTTTCCCCTTATCCTTAATCCTTCTATGGTCAACAGGGATAATATATATATAAACAAACGAACAAACTATCCCTATCCCTATCCCTATCCCCATCCCTATCCCTATCCCTATCCCTATCCCCATCCCCATCCTTATCCTTATCCTTATTCTTTCCCCTTATCCTTAATCCTTCTATGGTCAACAGGGATAAAATATATATATAAACAAACGAACAAATTATAAAATATATATATAAACAAACGAACAAACTATCCCTATCCCTATCCCCATCCCCATCCCTATCCCTATCCCCATCCCTATCCCTATCCCTATCCCTATCCCCATCCCTATCCTTATCCTTATTCTTTCCCCTTATCCTTAATCCTTCTATGGTCAACAGGGATAAAATATATATATAAACAAACGAACAAATTATAATTAATTCATTTACGTCATGGTAACGATTTTCGTGACACACATTCTTTCGAATTAATTCATTTACGTCATGGTAACGATTTTCGTGACACACATTCTTTCGAATAGACCCCAGAGAAAAGACATATTCATGTCAAAACAGTGCTTGAGTCATTTTTTTTTATAAAATCATGTGTATTTCCTATTTACAAAAATACTGGCTGTGTGTCGTGGTTTCACTCTTTATTGACATGAATATGTCTTTTCTCTGGGGTCTATTCGAAAGAATGTGTGTCACGAAAATCGTTACCATGACGTAAATGAATTAATTCGAAAGAATGTGTGTCACGAAAATCGTTACCATGACGTAAATGAATTAATTATAATTTGTTCGTTTGTTTATATATATATTTTATCCCTGTTGACCATAGAAGGATTAAGGATAAGGAGAAAGAATAAGGATAAGGATAGGGATGGGGATAGGGATAGGGATAGGGATGGGGATAGGGATAGGGATGGGGATAGGGATAGGGATAGGGATAGGGATAGTTTGTTCGTTTGTTTATATATATATTTTATAATTTGTTCGTTTGTTTATATATATATTTTATCCCTGTTGACCATAGAAGGATTAAGGATAAGGGGAAAGAATAAGGATAAGGATAGGGATGGGGATGGGGATAGGGATAGGGATAGGGATAGGGATAGTTTGTTCGTTTGTTTATATATATATTATCCCTGTTGACCATAGAAGGATTAAGGATAAGGGGAAAGAATAAGGATAAGGATAAGGATAGGGATGGGGATAGGGATAGGGATCATTTAAATCTTTCTTTTCATTTATGATATGAGACATATTCATGTCTACTGTGCCATCGAGAAGCCATGGCACTTTAATTTTTTATCTTTACTTACAATATTAAAAAGAGAAAATATTTTATACTAGCTGGTGCCCGCGACTTCGACCGCGTTCTGGATGAAAGGTACCCTACGTCATTTCTGGTGTCCCAGACAACGTGTATACAAAATTTCATGGTGATCGGTTCCATGAAAATTGTATATAATTATGTCGCGGGCACCAGCTAATAATAAATAAACTCAAAAACTACTGGTACGATATTAAAAATTGTTTCACCTGTAGGTACAAAGCTACATTATCAGCGAGTAACATGGGCTATTTATACTTAATATTATAAAGCTGAAGAGTTTGTTTGTTTGAATGCGCTAATCTCAGGAACTACTGATTCGAATTGAAAAACTCTTTTTGTGTTGGATAGATCATTTATCCAGGAAGGCTTATAGGAGCGAAGAAACAGTCGAAAATGTGGAAAAAAAGGGGAAAATTATTCATCTTTGAGGGCTTCCGTTGCGTGCGCTGCGTTTCGAGATACCCAAATGATTCCCAAAATAACTATTCCACGGACGAAGTCGCGAGCACCAGCTAGTTTTTTATATAAGGTAACGCTAGCTAGTCTAAAATAAAGTCATTTATACTCTTAACTAAACCTAACCTTTATTGTTCAATTTAAGTTGTTATTTTACAAAACTAAAGCAATTAATGTTTTTCTCGTGTGAATAGAGAGGGGTGGTGCAACTATAAATCAATGTTTGAGTGTTAAACGAATTTATTCCCTGTTCATTTCATTATGTCCGGTTGTAAGGGTGAGTAAAGTAATTATAAGTTTTACCACAGCATACTTATTTCGTACAGTAGGCCGACGGAGATGTCTAGACAGGGCAATCGTGCGGGACGTAACGGGTGAGGCGCGAGTGGGACGTGCCCAAGCTGCATACTTCGTCGTTCTTAGTAGCTTGGGATAAATATTCTAGGGCTATCGCGTCTTTCAGATTTTAATTTATTATATAAATCAAAATTGTGCATACGGCATGTGCTGTAAGTGCGTGCAAATCTTTATCCCGCATAAATAAAGAACTAAGCTTTCATCAATTTCCGCACGATGAAGAAAGGTACTTAGCACATTTTATATTACTTAATTTGTGTCAACCCTTTCCGTAATTTTTAAATACCTACGCAGGCGGCGGTATCGCCCAACATCAAGGCCTACTGTAGGAAATAAGTATGCTGTGGTTTTACTGTGGAACGTTTTCAAAATGGAAATAGTCATTTCTATTTCACAACACCCAAATACCTAATATATCTTGCTTTTTAAATTCAAAAGTACGGTTATGATTTTTATAAGCGCTGTGTTGGCTGCAACATTAAAGTCCAAGGAGTTCAAGAAATAATAAAAACCTTTTTGTCTTTTAAGATGTCTTCTAAGTTTTGATTGAGTGGACTTATTTCTCGCATAAATTATGATTAGTCAGATAAAAAGTCGCTAAATAGTCGAGTTTAGTTGCAAATAGAATATAATTATTAGAAATATTATAACTAGAAATATTTATAAAACAGACATTAAGTATATTTATATGTCGCAGTATAATCGGAAAAATTGGATTTTTGCAAAAATCCTAGTACAATAAAAAAGACCGGATAATAAGAAAACTAACAACGAAATTTGTAATTATCCGAGATTGTAGGATTTAAGATCCTTTAGAATCTTTGCACTTTCAACTGCATACTTTACAACTTTGATTTTGGTGAATAAATAATATTGTGTAACGTATAGCAAATGAAATTTAATTTGTTTGGGAACAAGTATTTTTATGAAAATATTACAAAATAAAGTCGATGTCCGCCACTGTCTGCTTCTCCGCAAACTTCTGAACCATCCTGAATCGTTCCAGTTATAATTTTAAAAGGTATTGTGTAAATATTTTTTCAAGCTGTGATAAGAAGGGTTCGTAAACGCTATCGACCGGTCGCGGGCCCGACGAACGTTCCGTGGCTGGCGCCCGACCTATCCCAAACTGTAGACAAATACCCCATGGGTAGGGCTGTCACGAAGGGAGAAATTAATAAAATACTTAATTTAGAATTACTGTTTTACGAGACATGTTGATTAAAAAGCACAATAATTTAACTGATCATGTAAAGTACTTAATTAATTATCTATACTAATATTATAAAGAGGTAAAGTTGTTTTTATGTAGAAGATATCTAATCTTCGAAATCACTAATCCGATTTAAAAAATCGTTCCTATTGGTGAACGATTTTTTAAATCTTTTTTTTTATTGTTTTTTTTTTATTGAGTTTTTAACTATTATTAGAATATAATTTAGGACGGACATAGGCTTAAGTATTCCAATCGGGTATCAACTGTTTATAATAAATGATCCAATCCAACGCTTGGCACAGTAATGTCAATGCATTATTTTTCAATGCGGACAAAGTCGCGGGCACCAGCTAGTATTTTATATTTTAAAATATTTAGTCGGTACTAGGTATATAAGTTTATAATGATTACGATGGAATGAATACAAAATATTTTTGAAATAGTCGCAAGAAGTAAAAGTTTTTAACAAATAAATAAATGTTAAAGGAACTAGCGACCCGCACGGGCTTCGCACGGGTAGACATTTTTATTTTTATTAAACAAAAAGTTTCGATATTATAAACAAAACACAAAAAATAAAAGGTGTGTGTGTATTTAAATTTAAACATTTTCATTCCGAAAGAGACTTTTTTCCCCGGTATACTCGAAAGTTACGCAAAATACAAGGTATATTATTATTTCCAGACGGAATATTGAAGGTATATCAAAAATATAACACGAGGATTCCACAATGGGGGCCTAATAAATAGCCTCGTACCTATTAAGTAACGGAAATACACTACGCCAAAACATACAAATCATGTCTGTCTGGCTTTATGTGAAAAAAAAATACTAAAGATTTTGTGCCATCCCTACAATATCTTTCCGCACCCACGATAATAAAAACAGCCCCTGCTTTATTGCAGAAGACGTCTGCTCGCTTAGATGGCGTCCGCGTATGACGATAACAGAATGTCGAATGTGTTAAACAAATTGTCAAAATGCGTGATATTGTTTCATGGACATTTCTTTTTGGATAGGGACAGCTCAGACAGAACGAGCACAGTAATTAACAAAACGGGCAGAACCCTAAATACCTACGTAATTAGGTGCAATATTGCATAACAAATTTTTATAGATTTACGGAATACAGCTTACGGAGCTTTATTACGGAGTACAGTTTGGGATCCTATAAAATTTTAGCTTTTTAACAGTAAAAGCAAAGATAATTGATTGGTCTCGCTGCGCTCGACTAGATAGAGTGCTATACAAAAGTAATAACTCCGAAAATGTGGCAACTTTTTACTGTAGTGTGTGTAAAAAATCGTCACTTTTTACCCAGTTTTATTATATTTTTACACAGTTTCACTACATACGGTATTTTATTATGCCTAAAATTTAATAAAACATTCGGCACGTACACATCACAGACAGTTTGCAGTGTGATTGGCTCGGGTACGTCGAGTTCGGCGTACTATTTTATGCCGCATTTTACAAGTACGACGGCGGTATCTAGTCGAGCGCAGCGAGACCAATCATTTATCTATGAGTAAAAGGGCTATTAAAAATAATATTTGCAATATATACATTTATACTATCTTTCAAAAATATACAAGGTGTAAGAGTTAACGGAAAATGTCCTACATTAAATTATCTTTTAATTAGTGAAAGTCACGGAAGGCGTTGCACGCGGATTGCGGATTTCCGTGCGCTTCGCCAGCAACATAACTTGCCCTAATAGTGTAGTATCCATATTCGAAAAAGTCTTCTAAAAACGATTTTCGTGGGACTCATCGAGTTCCTAACAATTATTGGTATGTACTTATTCAGCATGCTTTCCTGATCACGAAAAGTGCGGTAGTAAAACGGCAAAGGTGTGGAGGGGGTAGCTATGACGTCACAAAGATGGCGGTCGGGCCTATCATATTTAGCAGTTTTTCTCGATAACTACTGAACCGATTTACTTGAACAAGGTGTCGAATGAAAGAGAATAGAATACACAATATTTTATCTCATACATTAGTTTACGTAAATCTATTATTTCATAAAGAAAAACACAGAAAACTGAATTTTAAAAAATATGTACTATTTTATCTTGTAAATATCTCGCTAACTATTGGGATTTGGGAAATTTAGTTTATTTTAGGAAGTACTCCCAAGTTTATCAGAATTATAATGATGCTTGAATTATAAAGATAGAGTGATAAACAACGAAGCTATAGTCATTTATGTGGGCGTCGGCAGCGCGAAGATGGCTGTGGGTAAGGCGTTTGGTAAGGCGGCCTGGCGGGAGAGGCAGGGCGGTAGGTATTTTTAACCGCTAATAGCTAGCTTTTGTAACTAGCAAATAAATGTGGAATATAATAATAATAATAATGGTTTATTAAAAGGTCAGTAAAAAAAGGTCCCAGTAAAAAAATACAAATTAAAAAGCTTATATTACTTACTATTCATAGCGAGAATTTACTTGACCAAGATGTTCGACGAATGAAAATAGATAATGAGCTTCATTATGAACAGGGGTGTTATTTCAACAATTATAATACTGATAAAAAATAACATGTTTATACATTTTTGTTTTTTATCACTACACCCACAGCGGGATGATCGGCAACCAGCTTAGGCATCAGCTGTCAATTTCAGGGCTCGAATAGAGCGATTATAGTGTCTACCTTCCATAATACTTTAAGCGGTAGTTTCCCCATAAACAAGCGAAGACTCAAGCGTGTCTTTTTTCAGCGAAACGGAGTCCATTTGACCTGAACCCGTCTTTCCGGGGAGTGACCGTTACAATCACAGACCACCTGCAACTCCTTGGTGTAGACCTTAATGCCGATCTGAACTTTGGTAGGCATATCGAGTCCATTGCCAAAACAGCTGCCAAAAAATTGGGCATCCTTTCCAAGGTTAGGCGGTACTTCACTGCGAGACAGCTCCTTAACTTATAAAGAGCACAAGTCCGATCCTGCATGGAGTACTGCTGCCACCTCTGGGATGGGTCTGCCCGATATCAGTTGGCTGCACTGGACTCGATTGAAAGGCGAGCTATGAAACTCATTGGCAACGACTCCCTTGTGGAGTCTCAACTTCAAAACCTGCAGCATCGCCGAAAAGTAGCATGCCTATCGATTTTCTATCGTCTGCACCATGGAGTGTGCGTCCATTCTCTTAGATTTGATCCAACCGGAACCGTTCCACTTGCGAAACACGAGGCGCGGGCGGGGGTTTTATCCCTTCGTGGTTGAAGTTCCTCGGTCACGCACGAAGCGTTACAGTTCCACCTTCCTTGTCCGAACTGCTAAGGAGTGGAACTTATTGCCTGCGTCTGTGTTTCGCTAAAATTACAACCTCGGGGTCTTCAAACGTAGGGTAAGTGGGCATCTACTAGGTAAGCGTGGTCCACCTCCGGCCGCATCTGCACCTAACATCAACTGAGGTCGCGGCCAAGCGCTGCCTTGACTTATATATATAAAACATCTGCCTCAACCCAATTATCTGAAAGACCTGCGCTTCCGAAATGTTGACCAATTACACGCAGAAAATTAAGAACCCAATGAAATCCTCCAAGGCGCACAATAACGTCATTATAACGATCGTTATACCATTGGATTTGTTTAATTTTACAATAAAGAGCCACGTCACAAGTTAAAACAGTATGCGTTTGTGGAAGAGCCTTGGTTATTTCTTTGCAACGGTTCAATACTGCTATCAGTGTGTCCATTTCATGCGCCGGATTATTAATAATCGGAGTGTATCCAATGGTCGTAATTGGGTGAGACTTTACAACTTTATTCATATCTGTCCAAGATGGTAGCACCTGATCTTTATTAGAAGATGAGCGACATGTAAGCCATACTATGTCACGGTTATTTATAGGATTTTTTTTTGTCTTTCTGTGAAATACGCCTTATTCACTCAAAATCAAAATCACTTCACCCTCTATTTTCTTAGGTGGACCACGTTGAAAAGCAACTACTTACCTGTGTGCCATGAAAAGTTCCACGTCCATCAATTGTCTCTTCTAATATATCAATATTGTCTGTAGCAAATTAGAGAAAGTGTTGTCCATTTTGAGTCTGACATAAATTTTCGGGAATAAAAACTTTACCATTAAATTGGAAATCTTTTACAATGTGATTATCCAAGGAAGTGTCAATGCGCATTAACGTCATATAGCTGACGCAATTTCCTGCAGCATGTACCAAATCAATTAAGGCCCGAGACCTAGTAGTAGCCTGATGAATAGCTAATCCAATACCAATGTGCTTTGATGTGAGATTACGGTTATTATAAGCAAATACTATATCTTGTCCTAACGATAGAACTTGATTTTCAATTTCGTCGGGGTTTTTGGTATTGTCACCTAAAATTAACTTTAACAGCATTTGCAAACTATCAGGGACAATAGACGTGGCTGCTCTTTTAGTTATTTCAGTTATATTTTTTAGTCCTTTTAAAGATTTCAAGTCCCCCTTTACTTTTTGAGCAACGTGATAGAACATTCTGGTGATCAACTGGTCTTCTCCTACTTCTCCAACAGTATCGCTTAAAAAATTGTCTTGACGTTCCTGACAAAGATTCTGCAGTTGGTGTATAGCATCAGCAATAGTTATTTTGGGAAAAATAAGGGTAGACTCATTTCGTCTGCTTGAAGAGCAACGAGAGCGAGCGTCATGCTCCATTGTTTATATATACAGGTAATTAAGTCATTTACCCGAAAATACTGTAATCTTGATGATATAAGGAACCCTAAGGATTTTTAATATTAGGTATAATATTAAGTAATCGTAACAACACACATATTTTTGAAAATTATAATATCCAGAAATGTATTCTCATTAGTAAGAAACACCCAAAGACCATTTTAGCGATTCATATTAGCCTAAAACCGTCGTCCGCCGCACCCGCGCCAGGCGGCTCAACTGCCATCTTAATGCTGCCGACGCGCACATAAATGACTATAGCTTCGTTGTTTATCACTCTATCTTTATAATTCAAGCATCATTATAATTCTGATAAACCTGGGAGTACTTCTTAAAATAAACTAAATTTCCAAAATCCCAATAGTTAGCGAGATATTTACAAGATAAAATAGTACATATTTTTTAAAATTCAGTTTTCTGTGTTTTTCTTTATTAAATAATAGATTTACGTAAACTAATGTATGAGATAAAATATTGTGTATTCTATTCTCTTTCATTCGACACCTTGTTCAAGTAAATCGGTGCAGTAGTTATCGAGAAAAATTGCTAAATAGAATAGACCCGACCGCCATCTTTGTGACGTCATAGCTACCCCCTCCACACCTTTACCGTTTTACTACCGCACTTTTCGTGATCAGGAGAGCATGCTGAATAAGTACATACCAATAATTGTTAGGAACTCGATGAGTCCCACGGAAATCGCTAGCAACCTGCTTGGTTACTCTACTATAATATTATTTCTGCGGTGGATGTATTTTCGAATAAAATAATAAAAATAAACCCCTTTATTATGAGTTATGACCATGTCTGATAATTTTGTTTGTTACATTTACATTTAATTTTAGTCTATGTAAACAAATATTTTAAGTTGACTTACTCCTGTTTTCATTAGGGGACCGAAGCTTTATATTATACTAGCTGGTGCCCTCGACTTCGTCCGGCTTCTGGATGAAAGGTACCCTATGTTCTTTCTGGTGTCCCAGACAACGTGTATGCAAAATTTCATGGTGATCGGTTCAGTAGTTTTTGCGTGAATGCGCAACAAACAAACAAACTCACATTTACATTTATAACATTATAGTAAGGATAATATGTAGGTTTATAAGATAGGTTTTATAAGATGTAGGTATACTAACACTTTGGGTCCAAGTAACCTGAATAAAGAACTTTATTATTATTATAATATACTAGCTACATGCACCCGGCTTCACCCGTGTTAAAAATAAAAATTATTCTATTTAGGAGTCCATCGCGGACAAACAACGTGACACGTGTTTGCACGTGCATTGTGCAAATATTGTATTTACTTACATTTAAATGAAACGAAGGTGAGCAGGACGCATGCGTGCTAGAGATGCAGACAAAGTCTAGACGGGGGTGTTGTATCGTTTAACGATTGAACGTCACAACATATAAAGAGGAAGCCTACCTCACCGTGGGAACTATCAAAAGGCTTTTCTGTGTAATGGTCTTCATTCATTCACTGTACTCATTAGAGATATTACGTTAGAAGTTAAAATTGTCAAAAGTAAATAAGCGTTTGATATTTATTTTTTAATTGAAAAAATAATTTAAAATATTAATTATTAATTGAAAACGTTATACATTAAACAAAGTTCTTACTTAAGATGCTAAGATATTGATAGAGGACAGATGACGCTAAATAAATAATAATAATAATAATAATTTATTTCAATTATCAATTTATATAATGGCGTATAGTCCCAAAAAATGTATAATAGGTATAAAAGATAAACGGGAAATAGATTTTTTAATATAGTTAGTTACATAGATTAGTTACATAGATTTTTGAGACAATAAATAGATTTATGTAAGTTGGTTATGTACGGGGAGCAAGGGAAATTTTCATACCACGGGCTTATCAAAGTTGACTCTGAGTGCCTACGAGTTTTACTTGATCAAACGCACCGAACGCGTAAACTTGATTTTTGTATGGGAATGCAACAGCGCCACCTAGTGGCTAACGTGTAGCGCTGCTTCAAACTTGAACTTAGGCACTCTGGTCTCATTGGTCTAGCCACCTAGACCTGTCAGCCTGTCTGTCAAGCTTAACATAAAAAATACCAATACTCTCCACTTTGATACAATGAAGGCAACTTGTAAATCTAGCCGCACTGCGACACAGTTCACTTCTGAAGAGTTAGAACAGACGAGGCGGCCAAATGTGTTTGTTAGTACAACCTTAACCTTATACCTTACCTTAATACGTGCCTTATACGGTCTGTCTGTCTGTCTGTTACTTTTTCACGCCATCGATCATCAAGAAAATTTGCATACACGTTCTCAGAGATATAGAAAATGACATAAGATATCTTCATCCAGAAAAAATTACACATTGCACTAGCGTTGGAGACGGTAACCAATAAAATAGTTCTTCGTCTATTTAAATTGATTAATAAATAAAATAATATAAATATATTCACACATTCCACACAGCACCATCTAGTTCCAAAGTAAGCAACTTAATGCTTGTATTATGGATACCAGACAGTTGATTACTACATACATTACTTTTTTTTGTAAATACATACATATTATAAATACAAAACATCCATGGCTCAGGTACAAAGGTAAAATGTCAACACATAAACATTTGCCCCTAGTGGGATTCGAACCCGCGACCCTTGGTTAACAGCTAGGGTTACTAGCCACTAGACCAAACGTGTCTTCAATATGTTATGATGATTGATGGTAATACAATTTCCGCATACAAATATACAATGACGTGTTTAGAATATGATCGATTAGTTATTACGATATTAATAATATTTAAAACACTTGATTTGTAATTCAAACAACGTAAGCTACGTACTCATCAATCGCAATATTTTGATTACCTAGTGTTAATTTATAAATGCGATTTGGTGAATTAATTTGTAAACAATATAAGTAGACATTGAATGTATTTTTTTATAATAAAAATAAAACATGACAAGTTATAATTATTAGACTTGCTGACCGAGCTTTGTTTGGGCCCGGGCCAATAAAGTTTTTTACACGTAAGAAAGAGTCTATTAAACATTATAGAAAAAAATTCAAGAATACTTGAATTAAAATTAACATCATATATTTTTCATACTCCTAAATGTTAACGGTTAAAAAAATAAAAAATAAATTTGGGGTAAACGTTTGTCGGGTTAGCTAGTTTTAATATAATATTTTATTATAATTTTGGAGTTTACTCCTTAAGAATCGATTTCATATAAATAAAGCCCGATTCATATTTGAGTAAAATCAAATGTCACATGTCACACGTTACGCGTTACGTGCTACAATATGCTTAATTATTTATTTATTTATCGTTCGTAAGGAGTAAACTTCAGTCGTGCGTCGGAGCTGACATACACATACCTACACATGTGTTGTCTGTCTGAAATAAAGTTATTATTATTAAAAACAAAACACTGTTTTTCTACTGTGCGTCACCTACTTTAAAAATTACATAAATAAATGAAAATTTTCAAATAGATTCTCCTTATTTTTATAAATAAAAAACCTTGTTGTAATTAGTGCCTGCTCGAACGCAGTGTTTGCGTGCTAGTCCATTAAAAAAAAAACACATGAGTTTTATACAATAAACATGCTGTTCTCTGTGATCAGCGAGTGTGAAACTATAAGATTACACACTTGGCCGAATGTGAAATTTCTTAAGCTGGCTCAGATATCGATATATACAGATCTAGGTTAAACTAGACTAGAAACGTTAGAGCATTTGCTGTACGTTTTTGTGTTAAGGGTCTAGGCGGATGTTTGGCCATTCATATGAACTACAAATACATTTTTCTTTTAAAGAATCAACCGTTTTTGCGTGAAAGAGTAACAAATATATGGATCTTATATGGAACAAGATATACTCACATATATTCACACATTCCACACAGCATCATCTAGTTCCAAAGTAAGCAGCTTAATGCTTGTATTATGGATACCAGACAGTTGATATATTACATACAATACTTTTTTTTTGGAAATACATACATATTATAAATACAAAACATCCATGACTAAGGTACAACGGTAAATGTTAACACAAAACATTTGCCTCTAGCGGGATTCGAACGCGCGACCGTTTGGTTAACAGCTAGGGTTACTAGCCACTAAACCAAACATGTCGTCACTAATATAATATACCAGCTGGTGCCCGCGACTTCGTCCGCGTAACTTTGTAAATTATATACTAACACCTTCCTCGAGAACCACTCTATCCATCAGTGAAAACCGCATTAAAATCCGTTGCGTAGTTTTAAAGATTTAAGCATACATAGGGACAGACAGCGGGGAGCTACTTTGTTTTATACCATGTACTTAGTGATTTTTCATTTTTCAACGCGTGCGATGTCACGCGCACCAGCTAGTACAAAATATTTCTTATGGGCTTATATGTTTGTTATTAAACTTTCATTTGTTATTTTAGGTTACTTATTACCACATAGAATATTAATTTAAAACATTCTAATGATGAAGCTTTTTTAATGAAATCTTCTTGCAATATTAACAAAGAGGAGCTCCTAAGATCCATACAATAATATCCGTTCTATTTATTGATCAGGTCAAAGACCTTTCCGGTGTGGGATGAACACCAGAACAGCTATTTGTGATGTTTATATAAACATTAGCATGCATGGTCAATTCGCTTTCAATCTACTGTTTAGGGAATAATTTGAGCGCGCTTACATTGCTAGCCTTTAGGACTTATTTCGAACTATAGCTGTTGCCCGCGAATACGTCCGCGTTCATAATGTTAATATAGCCTACTAGTTGGTGCCCGCGACTTCGTCCGCTAGTTGAAAAAGCAATATATCGCCTGACATCGTTATTGCTATTATACTTAGCCAGGAGTTAGTTGCCTTAATTTTAGATAATCCCTCGTGAGCAGTACTTTTTTTCTGGATGAAAGTTACCCTATGTCCTTTCTGGTGTCCCAGACAACGTGTATGTAAAATTTCATGGTGATCGGTTCAGTAGTTTTTACGTGCACCAAAGAGTGGTGCATTCCCAGTAGTTCGGTTGACAGTTCGGTTGACCGAACTAGTGAGACTTTTTTCCCCCAGTACTTCGGTCGAACAAATCAACCGAAGTAGTCAGACTATTTTCTTTTATTCCGGTTGTAAATTCAATTGTGCAGCCAGCATACTTGGGACTCCGAAGCTTAATATTATATACAATTATATAACTTCTACATCCACACATACATCCATACATCCAAACAAAATTTCGCATTTATAATATTACTAGCTGGTGCTCGCGACTTCGTCCGCGTTCTGGATGAAAGGTACCCTATGTCCTTTCTGGTGACCCAGACAACGTGTATGCAAAATTTCATGATGATCGGTTCAGTAGTTTTTGCGTGAAAGAGTTACAAACATTCATACATACATCCATACATCTTTCGCATTTATAATAGGATATATAATAGTAGCATGTATATAGATATTAGATAGATAACTATTAGATGTCTAATACGCAGTCACCTTAAAAGGACGTTTTGTCAGAGTCAGCAAAAGCAAGGGCTTGGCTCCCCAATTATGATAATGGCGAACTTTCAAGTTCAGTGACACTTCGATCGCGGTCTGCTGCCCTTTGTGCCGTCATTATAACAGTCTGTTGGGCCCAAATTGGTTCCGAGTTATCGTTCGAGGATTTAGTTTTTTTTTCTTTTTTTGAAGTAAAAACTTCTTGAGGCTCGTTGGGCATTTTTTGAGGTGGGAAAAAATAATTGAACTCGCGACACTGTCATGTAATGTAATGTAACCGAAACGTCTGTATATTTTAACATGTTGCGCTTAAATTTAATTTAAATAAATTGAAAAAGAAAAAGGTAAAATTTTTGAGATAGGAAAAACCATTGAACCTCGCGACACTGTCGATGTAATGTAATGTACAGAAACGTCTGTATATTTTTAGATATTGCGCTTAAATTTAATTTAAATAAATTGAAAAAAAAAAAAAAAAAAAATTTATAGGTAAAACCATTGAACCTCGCGACACTGTCATGTAATCTAATGTTTTTGTCTGACGTACAGTCCAACGACTGCCATTTTTTTTTACCTAAGATTTAACGGGAGTTAAAAATTATAACCCAAAATGTAACAATAACAAAACTCTCTGTTAGCAATATTTCTTTGTGGTGTACCGTCGGCAGATATACAAATCTCTGAGGGTTGTTTTGTTATACACATAGGTTCTTCGGCATAGCCGAGTGATAGAATAGAATATCAGGGGCTCTAGCCAAAGCAACAATTTAAAGCGATAACGAAGTTCGAAAACAATAAAATGTATGGGATTGACATGTTATACCGTCACTAAATCACGTGATACATCCCATGGATACATTTTATAGTGTAGAATGTACCTAGATGGACTTTCGACAAAAGGTTCAATTCAATATAGTCGGTTTGGCATAGCAAGCAAATTCGCTCGGCTCGCATTCACCACGTGTAATACGATTCGCTCACGAATATTTACATTATGTGCATGTAATGTAACATTCACAAAGACAATTCGAATGAATTGTTATTCCACGATCCTTTAGTTTCCTAGTAAAGTAGTCTTGGGAGCCAAATTGGAAGTATGTCGTGAAATATATATGAACGATGATTCCCTTCACACGCTAAGTCTAGAGATCCATAATGTACACTACATGTATAATTCGTTTTAGTTACCTAACATCAACATATATGCCTCAAACCAAAGATTTAAATAAATCTTTGCCTCAAACGTTTTACGATATAACCCCGTGGTATAAAAATTTATAGGAGTAAAATCAAAATTGTCACACGAATGCGTTATGTTATGCGTTATAGTTAGGTTTTTTTTTTAATATTTTAAAATACGAGTCTAAAGTTTCAGAGATATTGCGCCATCTACACATTATTATTTTAAAAAAAGAACAATGTTCTTTTGGCGCGTTCGAATTGTGAAAATTTAAATTTTATAATCATTCGTAATGTAAGGAATGAACACCAGTCGTTGTAAAGGTTTATTCACATCTTGGGACCTTCCCATCTCGGCACCCACGAATTATTTGTTAGGTACAGTACAGTTATTTAAATGATAGAAACACAAATTATAAATACAAATTTTTTTTGTATGAAATTGACATTAATGTTGCCAATATTCAAACATCATATGGCCAATCCATATGATGTTTGAATATTGATTGATTTTATTGATTGAGTTGGAAGGTTGATTGATTTTTTTTTGAAAATAAACTGACATAGGCAGAGACAGCCGTGAATAGCTACGTTATATAGGTAGGTATGCACTATATAATAGGTTATCTATGAGTAGGTAAGTACTATTAGTGTGGGAAGTATTTGAGCGCATCATTTGCGCAAGAGTTGCAAAAAGCAATCAAGTGTTTTAATGTAGGTGGCATTGTTCATCCAATGCTTTTTATGAACTCGGACGATTAAAATGCGCACAAAGAGCGTAAGAACAAAGCTGTTGATTACAGCTGTATCAAACACAAAGGAAGGAGGCTGAATGAGCCTGCTAGACGTGCATCCTGGCTGAGGTCTTTGGAGGTGATTCTTTGTTATTTTGTTCGTTATTTAAATATATTCTGATCGGAATCAGGAAGTTCATACAGGGCTCTTTTTTGCCTAGACTGAATATCGGAAGCTTAACAGTCATAAAATTAAGAAACAATTGAATGTTATATTGAATCATACGTGTCGGGATACTCGGGATGAGATGAGACAGTCTATTTGATTGTAGATGGCTTCCGTCACAACTAAAACTAAGGACAGCTAGTGAGATGCCGATCTAATCCTGCAAATTTGGATGTAAAAAAAGATATATAGATATACTGACCCGGCAAACGTATTTTTGCAAAAAAAAAAAACATAAATTTTTGGGGTGGACCACCCTTAACATTTAGGGGTATAAAAAATAGATGTTGACCGATTCTCAGACCTACCCGATAAGCACACAAAATTTCATCAAAATCGGTCCAGCCGTTTCGCAGGAGTTTGGCAATAAACACCGTGACACGAGAATTTTATATATTAGAAAGATTATATTATCAGAAATATACTTTTGCTTGGCTTGTTCACAGTCAACTTTTTTTTAATGTAAAGATCGACAGGCAGGTTGACAGTCCACTTTATGATAGATGGCAACCAACCGTGGGCTGTAAGTGGCTGACCATTATAGGGTTGAATATACTGTTTCTTGGAGAGAAGAATCAATACCACGCTGTAGAAGCCTTACTTTTTAAAAATGTTCGGTTCTAAGGTACAATTTATAATTTACTAGCTGCTGCCCGCGACTTCGCCCGCGTAACTTTGTAAATTATATACTAAAACCTTCCTCGAGAACCACTCTATCCATTAGTGAAAACCGCATTAAAATCCGTTGCGTGGTTTTAAAGATCTAAGCATACATAAAGACAGACAGACAGCGGGAAGCGACTGTTTTATATTATGCAGTGAAATATCCCCTAAACAACAAATTAGAGAAACACCTCTATGTAATTTAAGCCGGCTCCGGTAATTACATGGTCAAATGACTTGTTAACTTTCTAATGTAATACTGCGCCTATCTGAATCAAATCTAGATTGTACTGTATGACGTTACACCATTAAAGGTGTGACTTTCCGTTTTCTCTTCTAATCACATGCATACCATAGACTATAAGCTACCTTGTCATCAAAGGTGACTTCTCTGTAGAATACTTAATTCAATAGAGTAGTCAAGTCAATCTTTGATGATTTAAAAAAAAAAGTAAATAAATAAAATAAAAAAATGAAAAAAAAATAAAAAAATTGTGGCGTACAGTATATTTTAATGTGTAACAGCCGGACAGACGAACAAGCGCGCGTCAATTATAATACGATGCGCGCGCACACTTCTATACCTACATAACACATACGCACACAAGCGTATGCG
Organism: Synanthedon tipuliformis; assembly: GCA_947623395.1. NCBI lineage: Eukaryota > Metazoa > Arthropoda > Insecta > Lepidoptera > Sesiidae > Synanthedon > Synanthedon tipuliformis. Next base: position 4,324,709 of record OX392433.1, read on the forward strand.
GCGCGAGCGGGAATCGATCGATGTACTGGTTGAGTTTGTCTATCTTTCCTTTCAAGAGGGTTTCTTAATGCGGACAGCGATTTCAACATGCATCGTCCGTAACAAACTATATTTTCAGCAAATTTTAACATTTTTTTCACATCTGTACTTCACTACATAGTATAAAACAAAGTCGCTTTTTCTGTCCCTATGTCCCTTTGTATGCTTAGATCTTTAAAACTACGCAACGGATTTTAATGCGGTTTTCACTAATGGGTAGAGTGGTTCTCGAGGAAGGTTTAAGTACATAATTTACTAAGTTACGCGGGCGAAGTCGCGGGCAGCAGCTTTAATTTTATTAACACGTAATTTTATAAACTATAACTAACACGTAGTGCCATCTGTTAACAGACTTTTTCCATTATTCGAAGTGAGATTAGATGAATTAGAGTACTACATTGCTTCAAACAGAATTCCCTAGATGGCGTTGTAAATTTTGCATACACGTTGTCTGGGACTCCAAAAAGGACATAGGGTACCTTTCATCCAGAACGCGGACGAAGTCGCGGGCACCAGCTAGTATTAAATAAAACAAAGAATAAATAGTGAAGGATTGTATTACAAAATTCAGGTCATTGTAAGATCTAAACAAGCAAAGAGATACTGATTAAGATATGCAATGTATGCATGAGTGTCGTAGGTATAACGAAGATAACATTATAAAGAAATGAAAAATGTATGTGTCACTGTAAAACTTTGAAATTGGTCATTTCACTAACATCATGTAACACGAACACCCAATTAATATGTGATGACATGGCAAGATTTTATCGCATTTTTTAAACGTATATATGTAACTAGCACGAATTCGTCCACACCCCTTTTTCATAGATTTAATCATTTATTATCTTGGGTTTTTTTATATCATTTATTTAATCTTTATTGTTCATATATTTTCGTCAGATGTTGAATTTTTTATTTTTAAATGACTTAATTTGATGGAATTAGCCTAAATCACTTAATTCGATCAATCTAAAACCTCAATCAAAAATGAAATACTTCCTAAAATAGCATTTTCTTTAACTTCAAAACATTGTTTTACATAATTTAAATTAATTTTAAAATACACATAATCTTTTATTTACTTGAATTCGTACTGTTCCAGTTAGTTAGAAAGAAAACTAATTTGCTACATTAACCGTAACATGCAGTAAGCGCGTAGGATAAGTCAGGTGATCAAGTCCGCCCACATGCTGCAGTCAATGAATGTAGAATGCAATGATTTTGTATTGGTCTCGCTCGCTACGCTCGACTAGATAGAGGACTATACAACAACGACAGCTCCGTAAATGCGGCCGTTTTTTATTCTAGTGTGTTTAAGCAACAATTGTCAGTTGACATTGTGTACTAGTGTGCGTGAAGAATTGTGTTACCAGCTGCTAACTGTTACCCGAGTTAATGGGAAAAATATTTTATGCTGTGGTCTATTAGTTAATTAAGTTATAAATATAGCTCAGAAAATACTCAAAAATGAACAATAAATTAAAACGGAATGTATAAATATATTTATATATAGAAAAATGGAAAATATGTATTATATCAATGATTAGGCCTCATTTTTAATAGTTTTTTTTTATTTACATGTAATATTTACAAGTTATTATTAAAAAAAAGGGTTAATAAGGGTTGGCTTTAAAATCGTGTGGGAAGATTTTAGGGTATTGGAAGGTTAAATTAGTTAGAAATGGATGTTAATTTCATAAAAATATAGTTTTTATGGAAAGGAAATCAGTCTACAATTAATTTATAGTACAGTGAATATAGTCGTTTTTTTTGGTCAACTTTGCACTATCCTACCGATCCAATTTTTTTTTTCTATAAGGTTTAGGATCACTTACAGAGTGTAAAATCACAAAATGCTGACAGATTCCGGTGACAGCATAGGCGCCATCTTGAAAAAACGTTTCTGGCCGATATCTCGGAAACTATGCACTTTAGGGCAAAAGTGATAGAGACCATTATTGTAGAGAATACTATTTCGCATCTTTTATTTCTTACGCATTTTTTTGTAAAACTCACCGCTTACGTTTTATGGCTCATTTAATTAACACATTTTTCTATCTCGGCCGATAACTCTTATAATATTGGATTAATCAATAAAATGCATCAATCCATTTTTAAAGATCAATCTATTCCCCACAACTTTTATTTGAAACTTTTTTTTTAATGTCCATAGTTTTCAAGCTATCGGACGTTGAATGTAGAAATGCCGACGAGAAGAGGAACCATCGGATACAATTGGATTTCCGCCGCCTCCAAAACGCTCGAAACTTTGATATAATTTTTAATTTCTTTTTGTATTATTGTTTTCCTGACAATAAATTTTGAAAATATTTGTAAAAATAGTCCCCTAGTTTCTTCCATTTTATTATGACATCTGAACGTAACATAATCAATCATAATTACTCACCACACCAGTTTTAAATGAAAGCACTAAATATAATAAAAAATAATAAAATAATAAAAAAATTAAAAAAATTCGTTACTATCTCAGGTAAGGAAATGAACTTTTCATTGTTAAGTACATCAACATTCGGGATATTTTTTCAAATGTATTTGTTGAATTTTTACCATTGTACTCTATGCATACCTTGAAAATTCAAACCTTGCACCTGGTAGTCCAACATTTAACGTCTTATAGCTCGAAAACTATGGACATTAAAAAAAAAAGTTTTAAATAAAAGTTGTGGGGAATAGATTGATCTTTAAAAATGGATTGATGCATTTTATTGATTAATCCAATATTATAAGAGTTATCGGCCGAGATAGAAAAATGTGTTAATTAAATGAGCCATAAAACGTAAGCGGTGAGTTTTACAAAAAAATGCGTAACAAATAAAAGATGCGAAATAGTATTCTCTACAATAATGGTCTCTATCACTTTTGCCCTAAAGTGCAGTTTCCGAGATATCGGCCAGAAACGTTTTTTCAAGATGGCGCCTGTGCTGTCACCGGAATCTGTCACCATTTTGTGATTTTATATTCAGTAAGTGATCCTAAACCATATAGAAAAAAAAAATTGAATCGGTAGGATAGTGCAAAGTTAAATGTCTATATTCACTGGCCTATTTAATAAGATTTTAGAACATAACCTAAAATTGTTTACAATACAAAGAAATATGTACATACCAGTAATATAGAAGGCTTATAAAGTGTTTGGAAGTGAGATTATTTAACAATAGATGTTAGTTTTATAAAAATATTGTTTTTATGGTGAGGAAATTCATTAACAATTAATTTTATATAGATTTTAAAACATGACCTCAAATTGTTTGTATAGTACATCAATATTTACATACATGTTGTAGGTACAAGACATTTGTACTGGATGAAAACAAATAGGTTAGGTTCCGTAATGTTTATGACTCTGTGGCTCATTGGCTCTGTGGTTGAAGATTAAACTTGAAGTAAACACGTATGTAAAAAGTAGATACAACAAAATTAAATAAATGAAAACAGTTTTAAACAGTGAAAATTTATGTGTTGTACTGAATATGTGTGTTGTAATAATGTTTTTAAGTGATGCTGATGCTGATAGTTGCAACAAACCTGGTATGTACCTACATATTTATTTGTATTGTAAACAATTTTAGGTTATGTTCTAAAATATTATTAAATTAATTGTACTCATTTCCTTTCCATAAAAACTATATTTTTATAAAATTAACATCCATTTCTAACTAATTTAACCTTTAAATACCCTAAAATCTTCCCACACGATTCTAAATAATTCCCAATAACTAGGTTAGATAAATGAAATATGTTATATAATAAAATAAAATAAAAACAATAAATTCACATTATAAAAATCTCAAACATGGGGAAATTGATTCTTGTATACGCGGCAACACTGAATGGCGTTTTGGGTTCATATTATTTTATGTTGAAATTTCGAAATTATACGATACTTACTGATGGTATGTGATCCCAGTGTTCTTCTTATTTTTTGTGGTATTATTTTTACACAGTTTCACTACGCACCCCGGCATTTTAGTTTGAATTATGCCCAAAATTTAATAAAACATTCGGCATGTACACATGACAGACAGCTTGCAGTGTGACTGGGTGGTGACTAGCTCCGGTACGCCAAATTTTGCGTATAATTTTTTTCGCGTTTGACAATTACGACTGCTTTGTCTTGTCGAGTGAAGCGAGACCAATTTTTAGTCTATGGTAGAATGTTTGGAAACTCGACAAGAGTACAAAAGAAATAACATTACATACATCTAAATATGTATAGGTACAGATATATATAATTATTATTTATAAATTACTACCTACTTATTGTTATATTATACTTACCTACGTATCGACAAATTAATTTTTTTTTACAAATTCTATAGGTATTCTGTTTTTTTTTTAAAAACTACACCTTGTGAGTGTGGTGAGTTTACTAACTACACCACAGCTATTTGGTGTAGTTAGTAAACTCAGTTTTGCATTTATAATATTAGTTAATTCATGAAAATCAAGGAGGATTTAACATTTTTATATCCAACAAAATATCTCAGGAACTACTGGTTCGAATTGAAAAAATCTTTTTGTGTTGGATAGATCATTTATCGAGGAAGGCATTAGGCTATATAACGTCACGTTGCGACTAATAGGAGCGAAGAAACAGTCGCAAATGTGGAAAAAAACGGGGAAAATCATCCTAGAGTGCGCTGCGAAAACCTTTCGAGATACCCAAATGATTCCCAAAATAACTATTCCACGCGGACGAAGTCGCGAGCACCAGCTAGTTATTTATAAAAAGATGTGCTCAAGAGATATTCAATAGTAAATACATCGTCTTACTAGTTTAACAGGTATATTGCCAATACGAGGTAACCCAATATTACAACTTTTACACTTTGTACCTTACTACACAGCAGTTGCGTTCTATATTTCCAGGGCACTGTAAAAATAATATTTGTAAATAAAATTGGCCAAGAAAATTATCGTATATCCATTACTTGCAACTAAATTGCACCTCAATCGTCGAAGATTACTTAAAAATGCAGTAAAACTTGTAAAATAGTTTTATTTCGAAATTAATATTGGTTCTTCTGCCTACATTTTTTGTAATTTTTTTTAATTGCTACTACCAGTTTGAAATGTAGATTTTGTGAGGGAGATTCAACCCTGTGAGAGAGATAACTTACATTATTACAATACAATAATAAAATGTTATATTTATGTTGGTACGCTTCAAAAACTCGAGAATTAAAGTCAGCCTTGAGTAGACCGATTTTATTTCGGTTTTCAAATATGATAAGGTTTGTGTACCTATATAAAATTCCCCGGGCGAAGCCGGAAACGGAAGCTAGTGACATAATCATATAACTATATCACTATATTTATTATGATAACTTAAAAGTTAAAATGCCCGACGCCAAAGATGTTTCACATTTTTTATACAAGTGTGTTATAAGTTTGACAAACGGATAAACCGATTTTGATACGTTACTTATTTAGTTTAGATTGTCAGTTTTGCTATTTCGTCATGTAAACTTACCCGTTTTGTTCCTACGTTTTGATGTGATTTGGTACGTACAAGTTACTAGACATTGACCTACTACTGCTTATAGATCTTTGCGGTTTTCACAAAAGAAGAGAGCGTTTATATATATTTGCGAAGCCGGGAGCGAGTCGCTAGTAAATAATAAAATATTTAACTAAGATATATCGAAAATTATTTGTATGTCTATATGGAAATGTTTCACAACTTTTTAAAAGGTAAACTGCATACCATTTATCATTTCTCTAACCATATTTGTATCATGTATACGAAGCTCGGTTTCGAAATTCAAATTAGTCACGACGATTTTTTTTCACGCATTCCAAAATCAAGTTCAATGACAGGTGTTGTGTAATGGCGCCAAAATGTGACGCTAATGACAGACGATAGCCATTTTCAGTTTCGATATTTAAAAAGTTGTCTCCCATTTTGGTATGAACACTTTCATTACAAAATGTCGGATTGAAACGAATCATATTAAGAGGCGTTGAATGATGCGATAAGGCAACTTTAAATTACTTTCTCTTGAATTTATTGACAGATGGACTTTTTTTAATGAAGTTCATATGTTTTTTTTTTTTTTATAAAAGGCAAGGCAGCGCTTGGCCGCGATCTCACTTGATGTTGGGTGCAGATGCGGCCGAAGGTGGACTACGCTTACCTAGTAGATGCCCATTTACCCTACGTTTGAAGACCCCGAGGTTGTAATTTTAGGGAAACACAGACGCAGGCAGTGAGTTCCACTCCTTAGCAGTTCGGACAAGGAAGGTGGAACTTATTATAGACTTGTGCTCTATATAAGTCAAGGAGCTGTCTCGCAGTGAAGTAAAATAGATTTACTGTGTCTTTTCTTTGTAATTCAGCTTTATTTATTTTTGAAAAAAAGAAAGAAATAACAGGGAAATTAATAATACTGACAATTATATTATAAATTTTTACTAGTTTTTATTTTACTAGATTTTGTAATTGTATTATATTACTAGCTAGTGCCTGCGACTTCGCCTGCGTATAAAAGAAGCCTATCCTGTGTCCCGTACATACAAGTTTTATGAAAACTAACTTAATTCGTTTAAGAATCATGGAGGAACATACATAACATACTGAGCCCGCGGGCTGAGTTGACCGGATAGTGGGCTGAGTCTACGGAGGATTAGCATACACAACTGAGCCCGTGGGCTGAGTTCACCGGATAGTGGACTGAGTCCAAGGAGGATTAGCTAAGTCACCCACAAAAACACTGCAAGTGGTCAACTGAGCCCGCGGGCTAAGAGAGCTGTGGGCTCAGTTGACCACAAAGTCGTATGAAATGGATCCTAAATTGAAACACTGAACGCTTATCAGCGATCGGCGTGTCACTGACACGAGGACAGCTTTGGCTGAACGTGTAATTAGCTTAATTCGGTCACATGCGTTTAGTTTTTGTGGGCTATTAAAAATATTATTAGTGTCAGTGATCTTGCAAATTAGTTTGACCACTGTTCCCATGAAAAACTAGTTTTTGCCGGTGGCTTTAGCTCACGCGAAAACTTGAAACGTAGACCATACCGTTTTCTAGGAATGGAGCTAACAAATTCACAATATTATCATCAAATAGTCCAGCCGTGAAATGTAACATTAATGAGTTTTCTTCACAATTGAAAATTTGAAATGAATTTGAAATTGAAGCTCAGGAACAGCTCAGGAACTAAAAATTTATATTATTGAATTACTATATTTAAAAGAAACTTATTATTGTCAGCGATTTTTGAGTACTAAAAACGTCTATATCTATATCTACAAATATTATAAACATAGAAGATTTGTACCTATGTTTGTAATGAATAAACTCAAAAAATACTGAGCCGATTTTAAAAATTATTTCACCAATAGAAAGCTATATTAACAGCGAGTAACATAGGCTATATTTTATAAAGCTATGCGGACGAAGTCGCGTGCAATAGCTAGTTATTTATAAATTTGCATATTGTAAGAACAATATGTACTTTTTTTTTTTTTTATATAAGTCAAGGCAGCGCTTGGCCGCGATCTCACTTGATGTTAGGTGCAGATGCGGCCGAAGGTGGACCACGCTTACCTAGTAGATGCCCATTTACCCTACGTTTGAAGACCCCGAGATTGTAATTTTGGGGAAACACAGACGCAGGCAGTGAGTTCCACTCCTTAGCAGTTCGGACAAGGAAGGTGAAACTGTAACGCTTCGTGCGTGACCGAGGAACTTCAACCACGAAGGGATGAAACCCCCGCCCGCGCCTCGTGTTTCGCAAGTGGAGTACTTACTTCAAAAAAGTACTTACTTACTTACTTACTTAACTTTACTAAGTAAGTACTAAAGACTTACTTAGTAAAGTCAAGTACTTACTTGACGTTCAAAGAATATCATTACAATACAAATGAAATAGTCTATGGTTTATTCCAGACCGGTCGGGCCAATTAGGGTTAATGATCTCATCATGACACCTAGTTAACAACTTACCAGTAGAGATTTAAGACATTAAAATGAAAGAGACAGATCTGGCGTGCATACCTAGATGATATATGTATATTTTTTCGTTATCTATCACTATGTTACTATTATAAGGGCCTCTTTCACCATCTGTCAAGTAGGCTAACCGTCATTTAAAGTCACCTGTCACCGGAAATAATTTAGCTGATATACATTTATTTGTACGGTAAAAGTCCCAAACGTTAAAAAGAAAATAAAATAAAAATCGCCTATCGAAGGATGCACTAAACCGAGTGCATAATTTAATAAAACATAAAATTATTTCTAAAAGTAACTAATCAACACTAAAAATTAGGTGTCAAATGGTTTCAGGCCAATGGACCCCTGAACTACTGAACCGATTTTGATAAAACTTCGAAAGTATGTGTAATTTGGTCCAACTTAAAGGATAGGATAGTTCTTATTTTGAACCCGGGCGAAGAGGGGAGCGTCCGAGCCGCTCCCGAGTTTTGGACTTAGCGAAACTCGGGTTCGCCCGCGTACGTAACCGGAGCTTCGTAACCAATCGGGCGAAACTCGGCAAAATCGCTAAGTCATTTTGCGATTTTTACTTAGCGATTTATTTGTATTTATATAGAAAGGTAAAAAAAAAAGAAGAAGAATACGCAGGCAGTGATGTAAATCGCGGATGCAACTAGTAGGCTATTATGAATAAGAAACGAATCAAGAGTTATATAATATAATTAATATAACGCAATGTTAGTATCGCGTTAGTAATTATTATTAGTAATAAAACAAAACATTAAACGAACTCCGTTATGCAATAAATACTTAGTACCTAAGCGTAGATGGAAGCAAAAAGATAGATACGGTACGTTCTTACATTAAGCTATCGATAAATGGCCTACAGGAAATAAGTATGCTGTGATGTGACTAAATAAAATTATCCCTACATAAATTCAAATATCGAACACGTGTTAATAAGAGTCGACTAAAATGTATTCAATTTTTTTCAAAAAAAAAAAAGAAACTCCGTATTTTAATGTATGGCGTGTGTGCAGGACAGTGTCCTGCACATTGTCAATTTGACATTGACAGTTTTCATATTTTAATCAACAAATAAATTTCATATAAATGTTTTGCGCTCATCATTATAACTCATGGTAAAGGTACTGTGTGCGACTGAATGATAGTGAGTTCATTGGACTCAGTATATAAGGTCCATGCACGGATAGTGACATAGTGAGTCACTACTCTTTCTTTTTGCTTCTATCTACTGAACACTGAATACTTAGTAAATAAGCAGTGAGACCACAGACGCGCGTTGGTTACGCGGAGGTGATAAACTCGACTTTGTAGTCTGTGTAAATTGTACGGCTGTATAAATCAAGGGGACCGCCCAGAATGGCCATAACAATAAACGGCTTGGCAATGGCAACACTGCGACGTATTCTAATTTTCATGTATGACAACACCGCTTTGACATTTTGCCGACTTCAATTTAAATTCGCGTTTCGAATGTCGGTTTAAATTGCTTTTGTTTCATTCTTTTTTGAAAGCCCTTTTTAAATGTTCTTTATGAGAAGGTCCTGGCATAATACTGCTTCAATAGATTGAGACACGAAGCAGCAAAATTTAATCCAAAGAAAAGTGACCACATCCCTCTAGATCTTATTTTGTTACTTCTAGAAATTCTAGACAAATTAGCTAGGGTCCTGATTGAGTCGTTATTCATAATTCCTTCTCAGTCACGAGATAATATTTTTTTAAAAGTGTGGCTTTACTGTACTTCTGTACCCGCTCTAAAGAGAACAATAAATAATAACAAAATAAATAAATTAATTAATATCTTCACACATTCCTCACAGCACCATCTAGTTCCACAGTAAGCAACTAATACTTGTATTATGGCTACCAGACACATATATTACTTTTTTTTTTAACAAAACAGTCAAAAGAAAATTTGCTTAGCAACTAAAGTAAGCATTAAATTATATTGAACATTTCATATTACATGTAACCCGACAACTTACGGAGTTGCACAACTATAAGTCATTTGTCACTGTCGCAGCGAAGTGTCTTACCGACCATCGCATTTGGATCTTGTATGATGTTACATTATGGACTACCTATTCCGCCCGAAGGCTTCGCTTGCTTCGAGATATATTGACATGAATATGTCTTTTCTCTGGGGTCTATTCGAAAGAATGTGTGTCACGAAAATCGTTACCATGACGTAAATGAATTAATTATAATTTGTTCGTTTGTTTATCCCTGTTGACCATAGAAGGATTAAGGATAAGGGGAAAGAATAAGGATAAGGATAAGGATAGGGATAGGGATAGGGATAGGGATAGGGATAGGGATAGGGATAGGGATAGGGATAGGGATAGGGATGGGGATGGGGATGGGGATAGGGATAGGGATAGGGATAGTTTGTTCGTTTGCTTATATATATATTATCCCTGTTGACCATAGAAGGATTAAGGATAAGGGGAAAGAATAAGGATAAGGATAAGGATAAGGATAAGGATAGGGATAGGGATAGGGATAGGGATAGGGACCATTTAAATTTTTCTTTTCATTTATGATATGAGACATATTCATGTCTACTGTGCCATCGAGAAGCCATGGCACTTTTTTTTGTTTTTGATCGTTGTTAATATTAACTTTAGACCACTATCTATTCCCCGCGACTTCGTTGGATTGAGTGGCAAGAATGCTTGCCTAACGTTTCAGAGCCCCGGGATCGAATCCCGGCGGGGTCATCTTTGGAAATGAACCTCTCAAAGTTGGCTCTGGTCTGCATTCGGAAAGTAGTGGCAGGCTCACTGCGTTTCGTAGTCATTCAGGCAGCCCACTGGTGGCAGTAACAGGCCGGTGAGGTTTCGGTGAGTCCGGTGAGGGATTCTGAGATTAGTGTTCACAAACGCACAGACAAAGAGACAAAATTCTAAAAACTGTTTTGTAGACCTCGGACATAACTTGTACTTACAAATTGTTTTTTTTTTTTTTTTTTTTTTGAAAAAATATTTAATATAAGGACGGCTCGTTTACGATTTTATTATATTATATTTATATAGATAAATTGTTATTTTGTGTCGATATTCAAATTACAAATAGCTACGTGTTCACAACACGTTACAAGCAAGTATTACTCATATACGACTGTATTATAATAATTGTTCTATAGTTTGAATTCACGAGGCGGCGGTTGTATGCAAATAAATGCAACCATCAAACACGTGGGTGGAATCCCTAATGCGTTCCCGAGGGATGACTACAACATTGTGGTTTCACTTTTTAAAACTGAGAAAGTGGATTTCGTCTTGGTACAAGTAAAAGATCGAATGTCAGGTACCACTTCTGAATCGGGGGAGACTGCCGCCGGTCGTAATGTCATCCGAGATGACCGGCGTACCTCCAGTTTCGGGTACGCCGAGGTTTTGACAGTGAGCGTTGTTTCGTAATGTAGCGATAGACAATAACAATCGATAGCCTTTTAACGTTGGGAAATATTCTTGGACATTGCGGGGTTATGCCGGATTCGTACCTGCCAAACCCAACGGACTTTCTAGCGCGGCCGTTGATGGGTCGCGGGGACGTTATATTATGACACGACTTCGGTGCCTCGCCACGGTTATCCAGCACGGGGAGGCCTAACGCTCAATGTCTGAAAATCGGCGTACCCGACAGTGGAGGTACGCCGGCCATCTCGGGGGAACTTATAATGGGCGGCAGTCTCCCCCAAGACCACCGCCCGAGTCCCGGTCAGGGTAGCAGATAATAGGTCTGCCGCCTGCCCCCGAACCTCCTCCGGCTGATTGGCTGCGAATAAGTCTATTTTTATCCCAGTAATACCAAAACTTTTCGAGATATCATTTTTTTACACACAAATATCTCAAGACAAAAAAAAAACAACAAAATAGCTACCACATAAAGGGAAGGAGAGTATGGAGAACAATAAAAACCTAGAAATTAATATATTATTTTGTTCGACCCCTTCTTTTTTGTCGGTCTTTTTGTCCGTCAAATAAGCATAAAAATAAAATTATTTTCAATTTAACCTATATCAAGGGAAAAAAATGGTTTTAAGCACAAAGCAATTCTGTTAATTAACATTCACGAGACATTGCAACTGCATTATTGCAAAACAAACAGCGTCAAGTGTAATAAAATATGTCTTATATGGTTGAAGCATTAAACAAACCTCATTATTAAAACTCGACAATAATGTGGAAATTGCTCTTTTATCTGCTATTTTATGATCGGTTGAAATGTTAAACTGTGAAGAAAAATGCCTTGTCTAGCGTATAGTTATCTACTTCGAGTCCTAAATTGAAGTGACCCTTAGACCATTTTTTAAGGACGATTTTTGCCACTATTGACCCGTAAGATGTAAGATTTTACGAATTTCTCGTAAGATTCTACCACTATACTTATCTAGTTTTCTTAAATAGTCAAAATTAAATGTTTGAAAACACTTTAATGTTTGCAAAGATTTTTATTTAGATAAATTTATCAGATTTCAAAAATATTTAAGCAAAAATTATTGTTTTTTAAAATTAGTGGGTAGTGTTATATATTCAAATATAGTACATAAAATATATATTATTAGAAAAAATAATAATAATAATATATTTTTTTATCCCTTCACCAATCCCTCATCCTTAAATGGATAGTCAGCCTGTTTGACGACTTTACATAAAAAAATATATTACAATCAAATATAATAATATTTTTAGACTTTATTTATATTTGTTTTTGAAAAAATAGTTTATTAATGTTTGGTATTTTGTTTGTTACAGGTAATTATGAACATTTCCACACAAAAACGCAAAGTGTCGTCGACTACAGACTATAGAAAAAGCAAATATGAGAGGTTGTTGGTTAGGTATTTATTTTTACTAAATGTTTTTATGGTACTCAATAATTGAAACATGCAATTATGCATATACATATTTGATCGTAGCTTTTATATGATTAACTTCGATACCAGTTAGTTCAAAGTAAGTTTTAAAAAATTAAATATGGCATCCAAAAAATTACGCGTTATTTACAATTACATCTGTTATCTTTGTAACAAGGAAAATGATGTCAGGTTGAATCCGTGGGTAAACATCTTCAACGGATACTGTCATTACGAAATCTGTTAGCTGTTATTACAATGTGTATTGTAATAATAATATTATGAAGTGTAGTGAACCTTGACTTGATGCTGCAGCATCTAGTAGTCTGCGGGACACCAAACTCCTTAGCAATTTTTTTTATAATTCATTTTTTTTTTGGTTTCTTGTTGTGTTGACGTCATAAAGTGACGTCACAAGTCGGCGTTAGCGAACGCGCATTCCTTAAAGGTAAGAGGCCAAGAGGCGATTTTTGGATTTACTCGAGCGCGTCAGATATTGCCAATGTATATTCCCCACGTGTCTCCGATAATGGATATGAATTAATCTGCCGGTTTGGTTGGTGGGGTTGGTGGGGGTGGGGGTAAATTTTTAAATACAAATCGAGTGCGTCAGATTTTCAGAGGGGGTGTTAAGTGAACCTAAACTAAGCTCCCATTTAAAATTCAGACGATTCGGATGTAACGCAAGCTCGTGGCAGCTTTTTGAAAATGCCATAAAGATTTTTGGCGATTGCCATTTTGTAATACTCGAGCGCGTCAGATTTTCCTACAGACGGTTCAGCCTGTATTCCTAATCGTGCTGATTCTTAATCTGACGATTATATGGAGGATTTTTTTAAATACAGCGCCTACAAAATTTTGAACGCCTGTAGGCGCTCAACCCACCGTTGAAATGAAAAACTTCATATAACCTTTTCGTCTTCCTACAATCTAATCTACAAAATCCAATAGGTCCCCACGACGCTCGAGTGACTCCACATTTAGCATCCTGGGCTCCCCTACCATAAAACACAGTATGTCAGTGCTTTAAAATCACTAATTGCTACATTCAGAACAAGTTAAAGGGCACTCTGAGATCATAGGTGTAAACTTTGGGTAATTTATTTTGAGGTGATGAAACGTGTTCAAATTGCAAGGCCGCATAGTTAGTTAATTTAGATTTTTTAAATATGTCTGTTGGAATAACGAATATATACATACGGATTTATTTGTTCTTTAAATAAATATCAAGGTCAAATTCAAAATACTATTGATTGTAAACTAGCTGTTGTACACTACTTCGTCCGCGTAACTTTATAAATTAATTCAGTTATTATTAGTAATGTCAGGACTAGTAATTAGCCTACTGTAGGTACTCGATGATAATGTAACTATAAAAGGTGAAAGAAATTTTAAAATCGGTCCAAGGTTGACGGTTAGGAAAATAAATTCCTAACCGACCAACCAGGTGGACAGGCTGGTTTGTCGGTTAGGAATAGACGATAGTTTTTGAGTTTATGCATTATAAACAAAAATAAAATTTTATTTATTTATTTTTTATTAGAGATGGGTTAGCTCTTGGCCAACAACCAGCCATGTGGCAAGGATGAGGCCTAAGATGGAGCGAGCTCATCCAGAAGATGCCTATTCACTCGAACCTTGAAAAGATTAGGGTTATAATTATGTGCTCGGAAATACATCTCTTATCTTATCTTATCTCTTTATAACATTAGTATAGACTAACTGTTGCACGCGACTTCTTTCGCGCAACTTTAAAAAACATAGCTTATGACATAAAACTCAAAAACTACTTATGTTATTCGGTGATAAAATGCAGCTTTCTAAGAGTGAAAGAATTTTTAGAATCGATCTTGTAGTTTTTGAGTTCATTCATTACAAACATACAAAAATATCAATCTTCTCTCTTTACAGTATTAGTATAGAAAAGCCGATCGAATATTCTGAGTCACGTGACCACAGAAGCTTTTTTGGTCACAGAAGAGAAATGTGATGATATAGTACAAAAATTTCTTGCAACTAATGAGCATTGAGCATACTCTCAGAGTAGGTATGCTCAATGCATACTGAGCGTACTCTCAGAGTATGCTCAATGCTCATTCTTCGCTAAAACAGAAACATCTCGTGTCTCGACGTGTAAATATAATATTTAAAACTTTCATTGGATTCCGAACGTGATTTCTTAAAGCGGCCACAATTTTCAACGGTCCACTATTACGGCCTAAGCAATGTTCTGCGAATATATACTTTAACGTGTACGCCATAAGGTTGAGTTTTATGTGGTCTGAATTGTGATTTTCGCGAGACGACCGCCCCATAAACAAAGCGAATTGTCCCCCGAGGGTATCGCAGATATGGAACAGAGTTGACGTGAAGTTAAAATGCTTTCAATTTAGTTTACAGTATTACGAGGTTGAAGGATTTATTAGATACTAACTGGTGTCCGCGACTTCGTCCGCTTTCAAAATGTTTTATAGACTAACCTCGATAAATAACCCTAATCATATAACCCTAATCTTTTCAAGGTTCGAGTGAATAGGCATCTTCTGGGTGAGCTCGCTCCATCTTAGGCCTCATCCTTGCCACAAGGCTGGTTGTTGGTCAAGAGCTAACCCGTCTCTTATAAAAAAAAATGGACTATCCAATACAAAAATAATTTTTCAATTAGAACCAGTAGCTCCTGAGATTAACGCGTTCAACTAAACAAACTCTCGAGCTTTATAATTTCTCGTGTCGCGGTGTTTGTTGCCAAACTCCTCCGAAACGGCTGGACCGATTTTGATGAAATTTTGTGTGCTTATCGGGTAGGTCTGAGAATCGGCCAACATCTATTTTTTATACACCTAAATGTTAAGGGAGGTCCGGTTCACCCCAAAAAAATATTTTTTATTTTTTCCCAAAACAATGTTTGCCGGGTCAGCTAGTATTAGTATAGATTTGTTATATTTTCCTATACTAACTTTTTAGATGTTATTATTACGAGTTTTACATTATAATGTTCGACATCTCAAAAAAGTGTTACGTTTTTCTGAAGGTGTCATACCGGACGCAAGATAATATGCTGAAACATTTAAATTTCAGTTTAATTTTTGCGCGAACGAAATGAAATCGTGCGATTTCAGTTTTAATATATTGGTAAAAGATTTTCTTTTTGTTTATGAAATTCTATTTGAAATTATAGACTAAAATTTAATTAATAACGTTTAGTATGTAATAGTAAGATTTAACACACCAGTTGCGTGACCATAATTCACAGTAATTACTAAAAATAAAACACTCAGACCAACGGAATGACTGTAATTTTGGATGTATGCACCCCGCGGCGGTTGGTTTTAGAATCCATTCATCATTCGTACATATTTATAATTCCTTCATTCTTTAAAAATACAAACTAATGTTTTAAACAAAAAATGTTCTGAATGTTCTTTTAAAACAATTCAAAATTAAATTTTGTATATTTCAGCTGTGAATAATATGTGCAAATATTTTGGAAGTGATAACTTCCTTAAACAGGCTTGGGCCGTTGTTAAAAAAAAAGAAAAATATAAATAAATATAAATATATTCACACATTCCACACAGCACCATCTAGTTCCAAAGTAAGCAACTATAATGCTTGCCTTGGATACCAGACAGTTGAAATACTACATACATTACTTTTTTTTGTAAATACATACATATTATAAATACAAAATTTTGGGGGGATTTTGAGAAAGAGGGATAAACGGAGAAGGTAAAAAAACGTATAAAAAAAATTGCATAAGTAGACTTACTTAACCCATTCCCGACTTTGCCCAGGATGCAATTTTAAGTATAAATTGAAGAATAACTTAATTTTTTGGAGTTTTTATTTCATAAAGCCCGGGGTAAATTTATGGGAGTAAAATCAAATGTCACACGTTACGCGTCACAGGCTACAATATGCTTCTATTGTAGCCTGTAACGCAATAATTTATCGTTCTAAAGGAGTAAACTCCAGTCGTGCTTCGGAGCTGACACACACTTTAATTTTTAAATACACAATTTTTGGAATTTTTTTGATCAAATAGTGTATTTGACGGTCAGGAAAATAAATTCTTAACCGACAAACCAGGTTGACGGTTAGGAAAATAAATTCTTAACCTACCAACCAGGTGGACAGCGTGGTTTGTCGGTTAGGAATAGACGGTCTTTTTATAGGTGACAGAATTATTATTTTATTATTAATATACTATCGGTTTATTAACATGTTTTGAAAGTGAAAAGTAGGACATGGTCGTGAGATCTAAGTCTTGTTCCATATTCGTCAAATTTATCAAAGTGCACTTTCTCGTGTCGTACGTAATATGTGTGGCGTGCATTCAAACGATAATCGTTGAACACGTGTGCTGGCCTGCGCCCGCGCACAGGATATTATGACTTCGCTTTTATTTTATGTATAATTATATAGGTAGCTATTCCTTATACTTTTACTTTAGTGATGTGCACATCATATGTCGATATTTACATCTAAATGTATGCAGGGTATTCTTCTTGCCGCCCGTCGTAAGGTCCCCCGAGTAGGCCGGCGTACCTCCACTTTCGGGTACGCCGAGGATCTGACAGGGAGCACAGGCGCTCCCCGCGTTGGATAGCCGTGGCGGGGCACCGAAGTCGTGTAACAACGACCCCGCCCATCAACGGCCGTGCCGGTAGGAATCCGGCATAACCCCGCAGTGTCCCCTTCACTGCCGGGTATCCAAGAGGATTTCCCAACGTTAAAAAAAAGGGTATTCTTCTTATTAATATATTTATTACTAGCTTTATTACTGCCAGGAGTTGAATTTTTATTTTTGCTTCGGGAATAACACTTTTTTGTAAATAAATGGCTACCCTATGTCCCTTTCTGTATCCCTGACTATGTGTATGTGCAAAATTTCATAATGATCAATTGAGTAGTTAAGACGTGAAAAGGTAAAATGACAGACGGACATACAGAGTTAGTTTCACGTTTGTAATATTAGTATGGAATGCGTTGCCTAATTTATAACTTCGAAAATAAGTATTCCATGCGTTTGGTCTAGTGGCTAGTAGCCCTAGCTGTTAACCAAGCGGTCGCGGTTTAAAATCCCGCTAGGGGAAAATGTTTATGTGTTAATATTTACCTTTGTACCTGAGTCATGGATGTTTTGTATTTATAATATGTATGTATTTACAAAAAAAAGTATTGTATGTAGTATATCAACTGTCTGGTATCCATAATACAAGCATTAAGTTGCTTACTTTGGAACTAGATGGTGCTGTGTGGAATGTGTGATAATAATAAATATACTTAAATTCCCTAAATATATTTCAAGATCATGCCCGCAATTATACGAATTTCGAATTGTGTCTTAATAAATCAATCATTCAAAGGTCTAACTACACTCTGACGAGGAGCGTATAAATTCCGTGTAACCCATAAAAGTTATACGTTCTTAAAGCCTTTATGTGTCTGTCTGACATTTACTGTTAAATGTCAAATTAACACGACAAGCGAATGTTCGAACTTTTTATCGATGTCGATAAGTTTTTTTTTATCGAAAAACGTGCACAACTCGAAAGCTCCGTGCGATATGGAGAGTTCAATGTACTTGTGTTGCGTTTGGTTACACTCGGTTGTGATAAAAAATACAATTTTTCTCTTTCGTTATGTAGCGTTCTATATTCAAAAGGTGACTTCGAATGCAGTGTTATTTTAATACTTTAATGTGTACCTTTTCGACCCAAGTATCTGCAGTCAGCTACACCCTCTGAACTCTGAAATTGATTGCTAATTAATAAATCTTGGTAGCACATTGAATGGGTCCGTAGCTTAAGCCCCCAGTGGTCGACGCATCTGTTTCGCTATCGTTTGGACAGCCCGTTTGGCAAGTTATTGCAAGTTATCCAAATATCCTTAAATTTGTAGTTTTTTATCCTTTTTTCGGCCAACATTTTCAGTTTGACAAATTTTTTGTTACAAAATCCAATTTAAGCACATGGTAGAGAATGTTTTGTACTTTACAAAACCCTACTTTAATTTTTTGTACGACCAATATTACTCGAGTAATCGATTGTCAAACTCAAAACTGACTTCTTCGCTTTGATCGACGATAATTCAGTGACAAATCATCGTACAGAGCTCATAAGGGGGTCAAATTGTAGGGAATTAAATTCTCTAAAAGAGCTTTATAGTGTCATTACAAAAAATAATAATAATACGGCTCGTAGACCAATTTCAAGACGAGTAAAAATTTTTAAAATTTCTTTTTTCGTTGGTTTTCTGATAAACCAATTACTCATAAACCGCTAACAAAAAATATATTTGAAGCTCGTATTCAAAAACTAGAGACTTGAAGCTACAATTTAGTGAGCTCTGTACGATCATTTTCTTCGAATTTACAGCCTGTTGAAAATGACCTAAAAATTTTGATTGTTTTTATATATCTTTTAATTTTTGGGTCTATTATAATTACTTTATTTAAGGAAAAGATTTTCGCTTTGTTTGTCAGCATATTAAAAAGAACATCAAATAATCTAACCAATCTAACCTAATGAGTCATATATTTGTTATAATGTCTTTTCGAAAGGTTTTAAAAGCCTTCAGAAATCAGGGGTTATCAACTGGTCGCGCATCCCATTCATCTTTAACGGACCTTGATGGCGACCTCCAGTTTAAAATGTAATTGATTAGTAATTATGACCAAAGGTTAGCCTTCTCTGTAGTTAGATAGTATCATTCAATTGTCTTGTCTGATTTATTATTAAGTATTTGATTCTCTTTGGTTCACTGTGATTTTTTAAAAATTTATCTATCAATTCTTTATCTTGTAGCCTCCAACTCTGTTATTTTAATTGAAGCAAAAAAATATAATTATTTATGTGAAAACTGAATTCTCTACAATATTTGTCTGAAACTTTTTTGTATCTCAAAAACTTTTTTTTAACTTTTTTGTAATTTTAGAAAAAAATATTTCACCCTTTCTACAATTTCATATGTTTCTAGAATATTTACATATATTCTAGAAACATAACATATTTAGAATTCCAAATTAAAATTTTGATTTGGAAGTAAATTTTCGTGGACTATATTGTTCCTTAATGTTTTTAAAGCATCCGGCAAAGATAACCCGCAACGACGCGGTGGTAAAACACCGCACAGAATACTTCCATTAGCTCATTTGCCCGGTAGGTTGTGGTTTTTATAAATAGAATAAACACCAATTTAAACCGCAAACGACCTACTGGCGTAAGTAGTACGCCCGAGTGTACTGTACATTACATGCTAGCTCGTTTCATTCATAAAACAAGTTCCAAGTTTTGTGTCACGCGAAAAATGCGTCACGGTTTTTTCGATGCGGACACTTTTCACTCTAATATACCTTTTATCGCCAATCGCGTAAGGTCGAAATTTGTTTCGCTAATTACGTATTCATCGGCAAAATATCCACTGCGATGATCATTTTAATTGGTACTATTTAGCTTTGTTGTGATTCATCGATTCAGTCTCACGCGTTCTTGGGAGAACGTAACACGACGCGCCACCATTTTGTTTTTGTTTTTTTTTTAATTTAACTTTGACATGTGTTAGACTTGGTTAGGTACTTATTTTATGCTTATGTCTTGTGACGCTGTTCAGTCAGTAAGAAGAGAAATGTCGCGGCTCAACTTATGAATTTTTGTGTGCTGTTTTGTGTACTAAAAAAAGTTTTGTGAATGTTTGTGAAGTGTTTTTTTTGAAAATTCGGCTTTGGAAAGTTTATTGGAATTTTTTGGACAGTAAACTTTGGTATGTATTTTATTATTTGAGTCGGTTTCTATTTGTTTTTTAAATTATCTTGATTCATGACACAAGGATTTGTACTCTGTTTTCCTTATTCGATAAGTTAAAGAAAATATTTTCTACTTCTTCTTCTTTTTTAATGTCTTGGCTCCATCAGATCTTCTCCGATGATTATGCCAGTGTCATTTGTACCTAAAGATAACAATTTAAAATAGCTTTTTTTAACACAAAATTAGCAATATTAAAATTAATGGTACCAGATCCCGAGACTAGTCAGTCAAGTCACAATTTTTCTTTGAGTTTTCCAAAACAGGTCCGTCAAGTTCCAAAAAATATTTTAATAATATGTTAAAATATATCATGAAAGCGTTGTAAATTCGGAAAACTTATGTTAGAAAATTATGGCAAATAAAATACCCAATTCTGTCTAATACATTTTTAATTAATTTTTTTTTGAAGTTTTGCATAGAACCTCTCAAATTATAAAAAATAATAAAATGTTATTAGGTATTAAATTTAATAAATATGAGATGTATTAAATTTGACAATACCCGACAAACGTGGTTTTGCCAAAAATAAATAAATAAATTTTTGGAGGAGTTTGGCAACAAACACACACGCGACACGAAAATTTTATATATTAGATAAAGATATATTACACCTCAAACAATAATATTACACAAAATGAAAAACATTTTATACAAACATTTGTTTTATAAACGTATACTTAAATTGTTTTATTTGTTTTTTAAACAGTGGCCATGATAATTTACATTTAATGACGTATAACAAGAGTCATCGCGTCTTTAGAATAAATATTTACCTACTAAGACAAGTGAATAAATTCTTACAAAAAAACTACTATGACTCATTGTTAAGTATAAGTGTTCAATTGATTCTTAGATAATCTTTAAATTTAACAAAATAATTTATAATTAAATACAAAACAACTTCACAGCATAAAAATGCTAAGTATAGAGATTGTTAGGTGCATATGTGGAAATAGTACCAAGACTGTTAACTAGATGGCGCTACACCGTCAAGTTAAAATGCGCTAACGTTTGGTTACCGCTAATGACTGTATTCTCTCAATGAATTTAACAATCTTCTTCTTCTACTCGAGATCAGTGCAGTGTTTACTTATTTAAAGATCGAAATCAGTGTGAATAATTTGCGTGGTAGTGTTCCCCTAACAGATATTTTATTTTATCTTAAGACTAATAAGACTTAAATTTTTTAAATAATAGGTACCTAGTTATCTAACTAAATTATGTACCTATGAGTTATGAGCTCATACCGCCTTCCCCTTTCTTCCATCAGACATAAAGACAGACGTACAAATGGTTACCATCCTCATCTTGTCGAAATCCCTCTTTTTCGGAACGAACGCTTTAAAAATCCTTTATAATGCGCACTGCCAAAGTTTGGAACTCCCTACCGGCGGCGTCTGTGTTTCCAAGCTCATATAACCCAAATCTTTTCAAAGTTCGAGTGAGTAGGCATCTTCTGGATGAGCTCACTCCATCATAGTCATCTTTGCTACACGGCTAGATGCTGGCCATCTTTAATAAAAAAAAACCGTCCAAACCAACATGGTTGTATTATAATTCGTTGCTCTTTGCCTCTTACGCAAACGACGAGGAAGCTATGCTAGTAAAAGTTTCCCTATCGGACAACTTGTTCATCATTGTTTGTTTGCAATTGCCCTCGGGTTGTTTAGACTTATCGGATACCTATACCTGGGTGGGCTTGTACTTGCTACTACAGTCGGCAAAAAAAAAAATTCGCGTAAAATAGAATTTTTTGTATAAATCTGCCAGATTCAAAACTTTTTAGATGTCTACACTATGCACTGTATTTTTATCAAGTTTTTAACTCAAATAAGGCGACGCAAATCCTCGACTCGCCTTAAGTTCCAAAAAGTTTTATTTTCGTGTGACATTTGTGACAATGTGTCCTTTTGATATTAGGACCATTTGCTACTAGGCTAATAGGACGAGCTGCTTATAGGCCGTTTTGCTTTTAGGACGTTCTGCTAATAGGGTGTTTTACTTTGATATCCTTCCCATACGAACTGTGTTGTTTGTTGTATACCTACATATAATTAAGCAAATAAATAAATTAAATAACTAATGTTACGAGACTGAAGAGATCGTTATTGTTATGACGAAATAACAAACGCAAATATTTTATTTATAATAAGTGAAAGTAACAGTATTGTATAATTGAGTTATGCTGGCAACCAAGCCAGCAACCTTTTAAAAAAAATATCGTCGCAACGATTCCTTATTTGAAATTGGCGGGCGACATGATGTTGCGTCACAAATTGAGATGTGTTCTTGATTGTGTCAAGTTTTTTTTAAATGGCAAAGGTGTAGGCCACCCGCGGTTTCTTAAACTAAATTTGTAGGACAGTAGTGTATTCCGGGGTCACATGTGTTAGCCCAGTAATTCATTACTTAACTTTTTACTAAGTAAAAAAGTAAGACTATTGCCACTTTAAGTTGTTAATTCTAAGTTGCTAATTCTCTCGGCCATGTCAACCACTTTGTTTCTTCGGCAAATTTCGAAATTTCTGACTATATTTTGCTTCCCCGGCACCGGCACGGCAGCCGGCCTAGTGTATGTATCCTTTATCAAAGGCACACATTGCAGCTGTGGTGACGAGAACAGATAACGGGCTCGTCAAAGCAAAATAAAACGAATTCTTCTAAAAAAAGAAATGCAAATGCTAACGATAACGGTAACACCTTCACAGTATTTTATATTTTAAAAATCTATTAAGATTCAATAGTCAATAAATTAGGGGCCGTCACAACTTGAATACATCTAAAAAAGACATATTTTAAACTTAACGGGGCCAACAGGTTTTTTGGTACACGCAAGTAATGAAATATTTATTTTTAAATGCATTTCAATTTTTTTAATAAAAATGCCGAAGAGTTGCGTAAGAATTATTTGAATGCGATATATTATATATTTTTTCTGTTTCATTTCAATACGAAATCTTGCTAGTGGTTACATATTATAAATACGACAGTAAGACAGTAATATGTATGTTTTAGTGTTTCGGAAAAAAAGGGCGCGGACGAAGTCGCGGACAAAAGCAAGTATTAAAATAAAGCCAAAATTATTAAGTATTTAAAATACAGTTTTGTAAATTACTAGATTTTTTTTCCTGCAAATTTTTCATTCTTTTACTAATAATTTACACCTTATTACCCACACAAAGACATTAAATATTTTACGAAGACTGTAAACTCGTAAAAGACAATGAGAATGTAGTTCCTTGAGTTCTTAATGGATTTAAATTAAATTTTAATTAAAGCTGATTAAAAAGTGTGCCCTCTTTGGAATTCGAATTACAAATGTCACGTGTCACAATGACAGATTTTGGCGCGAACGCGGATCTGTTGGCGCCATCTCTGTGTTGCCAGCTTTTTTACTAATTGTTTTTAATTTAAAATGTGTTTTTTTTAATTAACGATTTTGATAGATATTGAAAGATGTACAGTTGCCTTGAACACTTTATAAGTTTGTTTGTTTGTTAAGATTTCACGCCTTAACACAAAGTTAGGTTTGTGTGTACCCACAAATGGGCATAATTTAAAAAAAATTTTAAATGTAGAACGAGGTAATCCATCCAGCATGCTTGGAACCCCGTCTATGCCAAGATAATTTGTGGTTAAAATTCAATTTAAAAAATAACGAATAAATATAGAACAGGTATGTTACCTTTTCATTATTTAGTGAATTATAATTATTTTATATCTTGGTTATTTTTTATTTTTATACATAGAGAAAGATCCCGTTATACTAAGTTCCCAACACCCGGTGTTAAGGTGCACGGTGCACTTAGATAGTGCAAGAAAAAACATATATAAAATATCATAAAATGGCAACACCATTTGCATTTGCATCGTGCTCGTCTGGCCATCTAACAGTAAATGACGTTTTAAATAAGCAGGTCGGTCACATGAATATTTATAAATTTTATCACAGTGACCGATAAGTGCCGCTAATGGCGTGTACTTGAGCGCCGCGAACGTCCGCGCTTGTCTTTGCTAGACAATAATTTAAAAAAGGAAATACATAATGGAGAAAAACAAAAGAATTCCGTTCATTAAAATTTTAATGAATAAGCGAGACGTGATTCGAGACCTTCAAATATTAAATACCTACTTCATCCGCGTTGAAAAATATATAAAAATACTAGCTGGGTGCCCGCGACTTCGTCCGCGTTGAAAAAGCAATATATCGCCTGACATCGTTATTGCTATTACACTTAGCCAGGAGTTATTTTCCTTAATTTTAGATGATCCCTCGGTAGCAGTACTTTTTTCGGGATGAAAGGTACCCTATGTCCTTTCTGGTGTCCCAGACAACGTGTATGCAAAATTTCATGGTTCAGTAGTTTTTGCGTGAAAAAGTTACAAACATCCATACATACATACATCCATACAAACTTTCGCATTTATAATATTAGTACTTAAGTACCTACAGATTATAATTAGATAGTTTCTACACAAATAAATATGTATATATTTTTTTGATATAGGTACTATCAAATAGAAATAAGCTTCGCAATAAAGTATTACTATTTATTTAGTATTATTTTTATTGCTTCGTTGGTTCTTTGTCATTAACGCGCATAAAAAAATACTCAGCCGGAGGCGGACGAGTTTATTAAAAATAAATGCTACAATGAAGGAAGTCTAGTTTATTTCTAAATGCGGATTAGTCTTTGATGTTTACGCATTGCGTGTCTCAGATGGAATGCAATGTCCTGTACAAGAATACAAATCAGTTCCTATACTTAGCGTCATCGAACAAGCTTCACGCAGCTTAATTTTAAGTATACAACCTACTTGGTCGGCGGATCCTATAATACTAAACGAGGAATTCTTGTATGCGACGACGATCTCACAAACGGCTCTACAAAAATCTAGGCTTAAGGATTTTTTAGGTCTAGAAATCGATCTGTCAGGGAAAATTCTGATAAAAGTTAGGGGTTCCAGAAAATTTCGTTTTAGGTAGTTTTTTTTAATGGAACGGTTAGAAAAGTAATATCGCTTGCTCGTTTTATAATATTTTCAATTATTAATTATTAATTATTTTTGTATTCTTGAATTTTTAATTCTTGAGTTTCATAAACTTTTTTTCTTACATGTACTAAAAACACATGTAACTTTAAACTAACTTTTTTCTAGTTTTTATAAATAAATAAACATTGGATGGATTTTACATATATAAGGATACTTTATTCATAGAAAAATTGCTGTGTCTGAGGTCTATTCTCATTGTATTGTTCAACAGAATAGTTATAAATTAAAATACAAAATTTGATCAAAGTGAGTAATAGAATCCCGTTCATCGCTTCCTTTCATCAAGCCCTTATTAATGATGTTCCTTATGTCACGATGGTAGCGTGACATAAGGAGCTTAATGAGCCGAGAGACGATCCGATGCCAGTTAAAATAACCTCAGACGCGGTGAAAATAAATGCGGAAAACGAAGTTTTATTTTGGTTCCAAAATGTGTCCAAGAGAATGAGAAAAAATTTACAATGACAGTAGAATGAAGTTTCGCCTAATTGATGGTTATGTCTAAAGTCGCAAATTAGCACAAGCCTATTTATTCGTAGGTACAAGCAAGAACTTTATAGCATAACTTATGGCGAACCTTTATAGATCAATGGCAATGACGACACGTTTGGTCTAGGTGCTAGTAACTTTTTTTTTTTTTTTTGACGAGGAGTAATCCGCTTACAGATTCCCTACCGCTGGCTAGAGTCTAGCCGCTAGACGGTAAGGATATGTGGGGGTCGCCCAGCACCTGATCATAGTGGCACTGGGAATACGCCACTAAAACTCCCCGGTGCCTCCTTGCCCATGATAGGGATGAACCGGGCTCTGCGGGGGCATCTTACACCGGTCCACCCCCAGGGCAGCCCGGCCATTGCTGACCAGGCTAACTCCAACGTCAAGATTGTCCCGAGACACAAGTACAATCTCCATACGGAGGGACCTTGTGCAGGCACACACAGCTAGGTGCTAGTAACCCTAGCTTGTTAACCAAGCGGTCGCAGGTTCGAATCCCGCTAGGGGAAAATGTTTATGTGTAAACATTTTTACCTTTGTACCTGAGTCATGGATGTTTTGTATTTATAATATGCATGTATTTACAAAAAAAAGTAAGCTATGTAGTATATCAACTGTCTGGTATCCATAATATAAGCAATAAGTTGCTTACTTTGGAACTAGATGGTGCTGTGTGGAATGTTTGAATATATTTATTTAATAATTTTTTTCTAAAGAAATGTTTAATGAGCTCACAGACGTGCCATCAAATAATTTTGACTTGGAAAAATAATAAAACTAAAACACATCGACTGCAAACTCTTTATTTACCACAAAAAATATATTTTTCACCTATAGATAAATTAATCAAATGAAACTGGCATGCTTATTTCTGGCAAATGTGAACAGTTACGGAGCATGCTCGTTTTAAGCAAGCTTATTAGCATGCTTTTTATGAGCATATCAGTAGCCTTAGCTTAGTGCTTAAGCTTAGCTTAGAACCGAGCGTGTTACCTACAAGAGTTGAAAATGCCCATGTCGAAATTTTACAGCCAGTTGATAATTAAGCGTATCATTATTTCATATAGGCTCACCAACTAAGGTCTTTTAGTTGAAAATATTTCAAGGATCAAACTATTTAGAAATACATAGGCAGCACTTGGTTAATTAATTTCATGTGCTGTCAAACATATTTAACGCTGCATAACAATAGGTTCCATTTTGAAAGGATTTGTCAACGATCAACTCTGAGTGTACCATTCGTTCCAATACTATTGTTGTTCGGGGTCAAGAAAGGTTATTAGTTCAAGGGTGCCTACTATATTGTTAGCATTCCGAGATAGGCTTTACATTTGTCGTACGAATGATGACATAGCCAACAGTATAGCAATGACGTGGTTCCAAAGCAATGCTTGCATTAAGGCCCCTCTCACAAAAAGCTTCGAAGATTTTAATCTATATATTTTAGTTTGTTTGTTTGTTTGAACGCGCTAATCTCAGGAACTACTGGTTCGAATTGAAAAATTATTTTTGTGTTGGATAGATCATTTATCGAGGAAGGCTTTAGGCTATATAACATCACGTTGCGACTAATAGGAGCGAAGAAACAGTCGAAAATGTGGTAAAAACGGGGAAAATTATTCATCTTTGAGGGCTTCCGTTGCGTGCGCTGTGAAAACCGTTCGAGATGATTCCCATAATAACTATTTCACGCGGACGAAGTCGCGAGCACAGCTAGTCGTTGTAATAAAATGATTGGCGAATGCCAAGTAAAGAGAAATTCTGTTCTATCCTGTATTGTATAGATAGAATTTTATTAGAATGACAATTTCGGAAAAAAATACTTTATTTAAAAAAAACTACAAAGATCAAACTACACACGACTTCGTCCGCGTAAAATATAGCCATATCGCTGATAAAGTAGCTTTCTATTTGATAGATATTTTAATATCGGTACCTTGCGACTTACCCCACTACTTTCGGAACTCTAGCTTAAGTTTTTAATAATATAAAAAATTATTTTTATTTATATAGTAAAAAAATTAAATCTAAGAAAATGAAATAAATTATGTGGAATAATAATAGTAAGTTTTCATTATAATATTGTTTTTGTAATAGTAAAACCGGAGAGATTTTTTTAAATTGTTACTTTGAAGAAGATAACTTTAAATTTAAAATCACTACATAGTATAAAACAAAGTCGCTTTTTCTGTCCCTATGTCCCTTTGTATGCTTAGATCTTTAAAACTACGCAACGGATTTTAATGCGGTTTTCACTAATGGGTAGAGTGGTTCTCGAGGAAGGTTTATAAGTACCTAAGTTACGCGGGCGAAGTCGCGGGCAGCAGCTAGTTAATATATAATTTGCAAATCTGAAAATTTTATTTTAGTTCAATTTTTTTCTATATAAAATATCTTAAAACTAATTGAAAGATGCTATTTAGAAACATTATATTAGTTCATTCGGATTGTGTTTTGTGTTCTTGCGCTCCGTTGTACAAAAATACATTACCCGTAGCAAGATGTGATACACTTCAAATATTCACATAGAGTAGTTAAAACAACATTTTTTGTTCTTGATTTAGAAACAAACAGTTCCGTATCTTATAATACTAAACTAGAAATTCTTGTATGCCACGACGATCTCGCAAACGGCTTTAACGATTTTGACGAAAATCTAGGGTTATTATTTTCGAGAGTAGTTTTTTTAATGGAACGGTTACGAAAGTAACGCTTGCTCGTTTTATAATATTTTGAATTATTAATTCAAGTAACTATTCTTGAATTTTTTTCTATAATGTTGTCATAGACTTTCTTTCTTACATGTACATATATATATATATATATATATATATATATAAATTTCGTGTCATTTTGTTTGTCCGCGATGAACTACTAAACTACTGAACCGATTTTAATCAAATTTTGCATTTGTTTATTATATGACGAAGAGTTCTGTGAGTTCCATAAGATTCTAACAGATGGCTGTGTAATGTAATTTATCGTCTGGATTGAGTAAGTATGCCATAGCATAGGCGCTATGTTAATATTATATAATTATATTATATAATTTGCAAAAAAAAAAAATGCACCCGTGCCAAGCCGGGAGCATAGCTAGTAATAATATATATATTTAATAGGCTCGATATTATATTTAACGTAGAAGACTTATTCGTAAAAATAATATATATATTTTTCACGGAAAAAAAATAAGTATATAAAAATAAAGTATATTGGTGTTCGTTGTGGCATCTCTAAGCGATATATTTATCAGTGAACTATAACCTCGGTAATGGAGCGCTTCCGCTGAGATCTTATTGCCAGCCGATGTACCAATATCATCCTACTGATAACTACTGGCGTCTTGATTGTATCCTCTTTTGAGTAGTTATTTATTTTTATAAATCAATAAAAAATCATCAGATGAAAGACTGGCTTATCCCGCCTTGAGTGATTCATATTAGACTGGCTGAGCCTTCGTCCGCGAGATAACATTTTCTTTTTTCAATTTCACACAGTATTTAAAAAAACATTCCAATTTTTAATCTGTTCGGTTATCAGGAAGAGACTCAAAAATTTGTTGTGCAATATTGCAACTTAATCCGTAAGTTATTTAGGTTGTCATTATTTTGGTAAAAATTGCTTTCGGTCTGAGGTTAGTCCTTGTCTTAGCTTAGTGTGTATTTAAGCAATTAACGACGAAATAACGAAAATAAGATCTGCTGTCATATTCACATTCGCGATACATTGCAACACAACAGCTGACCTCTTCAAGCACTTCGCGTCGCGTTTTGGTGTGAACTGACCCTTAGAATGAGAATTACAAAGCCAATAACAGATATCGTATCTCTTCTAACTTCGTTAGTAAGGAACCAATATAAATATATGTAGTTGTAAATAAGATGTTCCGGGTTTATTATCATGTAAATCGGGTTTTATGGTCGCGAGCCCTATGGGATGCGGTGGGACGCTGTTTTTTATTGTTGTCTTTGTAATGGTGGTATCGAATTTCTTGTAAGGCAATAGAGATGGTAACTTTAGATAATATAAAGTATTATTGACTGGCTCTAAATTGTTGTTGATCCAGTATTCAATCACTACTTTAATAGGTGCATTATGCAGTAGATATAGAAAGAATTAGTTCTTACTGGTTTACTCCCGTCAGACGTGCTTCCCAAATTATGACTGCGAAACCCAATGTGCCTTGGCAAACATATGGTAGCTTTCACTCAGGAAATAAGTACTATTCCCGCGAGGGATAAAAACTGAACAAAATACTGAAAACATACACACATACACACATACACACACACATGTTGAAAATAAAATAAAAATGTTCAAGGAACAAAAAGGGCGCGTATGAAAACCTATTCAACTTGATTATTAATGGTACCTACTGTTGGAATATACAAAATAAATCTGTCTCACTCTAACAAGTAGATTGAGAGTCTTTCTCCTTCACGCATATAAACATTAAGTTATTTACAAGAGCTCTTTGTTTCTTACAGTTTCTTTGACTTTGAGCTTCAGAGTCAGTTCTGTTCTAACTGCACTGCGCCCTTAGTTAATACGAACACACCTTTCTGCTAAACTAAAAGAACTCCACCTTCCTTGTCCGAACTGCTAAGGAGTGGAATTTATTGCCTGCGTCTGTGTTTCCCCAAAATTACAACCTCGGGGTCTTCAAACGTAGGGTAAATGGGCATCTACTAGGTAAGCGTGGTCCACCTTCGGCCGCATCTGCACCTTTCATCAAATGAGATCGCGGCCAAGCGCTGCCTTGACTTATATAAAAAAAGACTAATTAAATAATATCATTAAATACAAATTCCAACTTTCATTGCTTCCTATAACCCAATAGGTACATCATTGAGTACGTTTAGGTACTTACCTTAAAAATCCAAATATTGAAACAGTACTCTGTGGGAATATGTTGTAAGTTATACGGAGTCTATTAAGCGGCCTGGCTAATGAAATGACCTCCATCAACCCCAGTAACTCCATGTAATAACTTTAAAAGCTGTTTTGTAGCCGTGTATAACTCCAGACAAGAACAAATGACTTAATGGCTATGTTAAAAGATAACATAATATTAACTGTACGTCTATTTGTATTGTACGTACAGCTACAAGTGATTTTAATGGATTTGTAAGCATAAATATTCGTTTTCAAACTATTTTCTAATATAGTTTAACATCAGTTTCATTATTTATTAAATAAATCATACTGCCTATATGTAAATAATACATATAGGCAGTAACATATAGGCTATAAAATATAGCCTATATGTTACTCGCTGATATAATATATAGGTACCTACGAGAAGCTTATCAACAATGAAATATTTTTTCTAAAACGGTCCAGTAGTTTCGGAGCCTATTCAATATAAACAAACAATCAATCAAATCTTTTTTCCTCTATATAATACATACTAGCTGGTGCCCGCGACTTCGTTTGCGTTCTAGATGAAAGGTACTGCCCTATGTCCTTTCTGATGTCCCAGACAACGTGTATGCAAAATTTCATGGTGATCGGTTCAGTAGTTTTTGCGTGAAAGAGTTACAAACATCCATATGTTTAACATCCAATTCTATACATCCATACATACTTTCGCATTTATAATATTAAGTACGGACTATAGCTGTTGCACGCGACTTCGTTGTTCGCGAAATTTTATAAAATATACGAAATAATATACGTTATTTACTTTATAAATATAAAATAAAATATACGTAGGTACGAGAAGCTTCTCTTCTCAACAGTGAAAGAATTTTTCTAAAACGGTCCAATAGTTTAGGAGCCTATTCAATTCAAACAAACAAACAATCAAATCTTTCCTCTTTATAATACTAGTGTATTAGATGAATCATTATTTTTTAGTAGGTTACATACCTATAAAAGCTTCATATAAAAGCTTACACCAATCCCAGTTGACATTATCTTTGTTTTGCTTTTAACAAAGTGGACGTCAAGAATTTACGCTCATTAAATTGTTGTTAGCTACTAATTGAATGTTAACAGATAAACATATCCAATTACCTTTAAACGAATTTCAACCTTTGTTTCTCTGTATAAAGGTTGATTTTGTAATAAACAGCCTGTAACACTGTATCCCAATATACTTAAAAAATTTCGATCTTACTACAAAAGATTCAGTAAGCACTGTTCAAACACATGCTTAGCTAGACAAGCATTAAGCATTTAAGCATTGGTCAGCGAGCGTTTAAAATGTCCCTACCACAAAACCTTATTTAGCGCTTGTTTCGGTAGACAGTGTTAAAGTACGTGAATGTTATTGAATTATGGCAACCTTGGCAAACATTCATTCAGTCACTCGCCCTGCATTCATGTCGTTTTCATTTTACGCAGATCTGATAGGCGTATAATGATGAATTTTGGTTTTCACAAGCTATTATTACGGACTATATTAATGATATCAGCAAATTATAAGATTGGAATAAGTAATAAATTACAACAAATATGTTAGATTATTTATAAAATTTCGTAATACCAAAAAATATTGAGCATAATGGAACGTAACTAACACTGACGTAATTGTCAAATGTGGTCAAATGAAAAGTTTGATTTGTTAAAATTGTTAAATAAATTTTTTTATTTGAGGATCCACCTCTAGCATCACATGGTAGATCATCCTTTATTAAATAAATAATCTTGTTACCAAAGTTATATATTCGAATGGATTAATTCTCTCACGATGTATTCCATAGATTTAGTATTGCTACCGTTCCTTTATATCTATGATGTATTCTATCTCAAAAATTATCAATGTAATCCATATCCTCCATGTCAATTAAATTTAAAATATCCATACTCATTTATAAAATCAAAAGAAATCTTTAATATTAACGATTAAGTATACGCAAAACGAAATTTGACACAATACGTCAGAGGAAGAGAGGCCGTTAACTAGCTAGACACTCGTTAAACTAGCATATGGCGGTAGTTAAAGTTAAATAATGCTCAAGCATTGTTAAACCCTAAATAATGCCTAAACACTATTTTGTAGTAAAGTTTTTTTTTAACACGTGTTTTAAGCCTGATTAAAGTGTGTTCAATGTTTTTGTAGTAAGACCGTTTATGTTTTGTTGCAGGTAGCACGACAGATCTTACACCAACTCTGATAGGTATATATGATTCTTTGCTGCAGCCACCAAAGAGTCGATCTGAATCAAGGAGTCTTGAATCCGCAAAAGATGCAAGAAACGATCCACCAGTAAACGAAAGAACACACAGAACAATGACTGAAGAAACAAAAGATAACGTCGAATCTAAATCACCAAGAGACCCATCTAAAATTGCAGGCAGCGTAAAATTACCTATTGCTGCAATTAATAAACTGTATGCTATGCGGACTATTAGTGAAAAAAATGGTGCTAGTGATAAATGTGACAGTGTTAAAAGAACGGTAAATGAAACAAAAGTGTCGTCAGAGTTTGATAATCTTTCGCCAAATGTTAAAAGAATGTTATCAAGTGCGTCTGAAACAACCACATTAAAATTTCAAAAGAAAACCCAGAATGTTGTTAGGTCTTCTGCAAGATACAAAACTAATATTCCTCTTGTAGGAGCTACATCGAAAATATCACAGTCAGGTCTAGAAATATTGCCTTCTGTTGAAGTCTACGACCAGCCTGTAAAAACTTTTGCTAGATCTAAAAGCGAGGACCAAGAACCTAAATGTTTACCACCGAAACTCGAATTTAAATTAGGAGAACAGGTTACTTATGACGTGCCTACTAATAATAAACCTGCTATATACGATGTTCCTAGTAATAAGAAAAATGCCTTCGAATCACTCTCCCTGCCATATATAGATCAATCTATCGAACTCTCTATATCTTCTAACGATAGAGAATTCGATATAAAATTGTCATCAAAAGACAATTCACCTCAAAAATCAGATGCCTCAAGGGTTCAATCAGATGCATGCCCTCAAGGGTCACCAGCTAAATCTACGAAGGATCTAAACACTAACAGTCTCCACAGAAAAGACTTTCATAAAAGCGAAAGCCCCAAACTCAAAAAATCCGAACATTTTCCGGGAGTAACAAGTTCTACTGGTAATTTAAAGAATTTACCGGAAAAAGAGTCGAGATTGAACCCTCCTTCTATAGAAGTCTCTAGACCTTTGTCGATGAGTTCAATAGCTTCCTCTAGTTCTACTTCAAGCAGTGGAGTTCAGAACAAAGGTGTGAATTCAGCGTATTTAGCTTCTATAGAAAGTCTAGATGATCACAGTGATGCTGATATGACCTCAGCCAATGGCAGCAATAATTTCGTCAATAGCGCTGGTGTTTTGAAGAATACCGCTTCCGAGGAGAGGAATTCGGAAAAATTACCAGGTATTGTTACTTATCCTACAAATACTTAATAGTAAACTTTATTTAAATACACATATGCCTCCCCTGCCTGCGATGGAGTTAAAGAATTTAACGGATTTTGGCGGAACAACTTCTACCAGGTCCGATAGTAAATATGTATGTAAATGCGAAACCTTGTTACTTTTTCATGCATAAACAAATATACATTAAAAAATGTAGTTCATACTTTTGTTATCACATATAATTACTTAGAGAGACATAGAAAGCTATAATCAAATAGCTCTTTACATGGAAAAAAAAATAAGATTCACAAAATTGTATTTCTTCCAGACCAGCAATGCGTCGAGGAAATGTCTGGTTTGTCGCAGTTGGAGCGGGTGTGCTCCGAAATTGTGCAAACTGAAAATGTTTACGTTGAAGATCTCAGACAAGTCGTAGAGGTAAGTTGTAAACTTAAACCTACTTAACTAACCATGAAAGTGTGGCTGCCTTTGAGTGTGTATTACTTCCGAGCGTTGTTTTGCTGATGCTTGTTGTTTAAAATATTTGCTATTTTAAACAAAGAGCAGACGTGTTGCTCTCGATACTATAGCAGAGATTTTATTCTAAACTGGTAAATTTCTTACCACCTAAAATTTATTGATAAAAAGTGTATAATAAATATTTCGGCTTTTTTTTTTAAAAAATCCAAGAAACATATCATGGAAATTAAATTAGTTCAATAAATTGGTTCAATATGTAGATTTATCATAAAAATGACCATTTAGATGCAGCAAAAAATAGAAGATAGGTTCTCTTTTTCTTAATAATTTGTTTGGTTTAAAAATTGTTAAAATAGAACCGAATCCACCCAGGTGGCAAGATTGCGTGCGACCTAACATCTGACCTGAATACGAGTTGCATTGTATAATAATTATGGCTACAATTCTACAACAATGCCCCAATGAATCAGAATGGCCTAATTTTAGATTAATAACTATTTGTTACTAATTAATTTCTATTCTATCCGAGCTATTTTGTTTACTTTTATACGTCTAACTAAAGTCTACACTATATCCATTACTAATAGCTTGAACAGGTAATAGCTTCAGGATATTTTTGGTAGAAAGTCGTTTTGGTTGACAGAGAAAATTTAGTAGTTAGTTAAGAGAAATTGTTTTGAGATTTTGATAAAGAGTACAGTTTTTTCCTTTGTACAAAGCAACCAACATATGAAAAGGTAAAAAATAAACTTCAAAGCGTAAATGAAATTACATCCAGGTATAAATAAGGCAATATAAATGCCATTCGATGGTAAAAATTAGCAGTTAAAGTGGGTCAGAGTTTATTTATTCACGGGGTCACTGTTAGCGGTTGCTAAGTAACTGCTAGGGCACCTACATTCAACGCCAACTTTTCTTTTCAATAAAGAGGCAACATCAATTCATATTTTAAATTATTTACAAATCCGTACCTCCGTACTTCCGTACTAATATTATAAGTGCGAAAGTTTGTATGGATGTATGGATGTTTGTAACTCTTTCACGCAAAAACTACTGAACCGATCACCATGAAATTTTGCATACACGTTTTCTGGGATACAAGAAAGGACACCTTTCATTCAGAAAAAAAGTACTGCTCCCGAGGGATTATCTAAAATTAAGGAAACTAACTCCTGGCTAAGTATAATAGCAATAACGATCTCAGGCGGATATATTGCTTTTTCAACGCGGACGTAGTCGCGGGCACCAGCTGGTCAATTCATATTCTAAACTATTTACAAATTATTTATAAAATTACTTATAAAATACATTATAAAGAGAAAAGATTTGATTGTTTGTTTAAATTGAATAGGCTTCGAAACTACTGGACCGATTTGAAAAATTCTATCACTATTGAGAAGCTATATTATCAGCGAGTAACATAGGCTATCTAATACTAATATATAAAATTCTCGTGTCGCGGTGTTTGTTGCAAAACTCCTCCGAAACGGCAGGACCGATTTTGATGAAATTTTGTGTGCTCATCGGGTAGGTCTGAGAATCGGCCAACATCTATTTTTCATACCCCTAAATGTTAAGGGTGGTCCACTGCATTTTTTTTTATTTTTTGGCAAAACAACGTTTGTCGTGACTCACGAGCTTAGTATTTTTATAAAGTTACGCGTACGAAGTCCGATTTTGGCCGAAATCATGTTGCAATACACACACAGAAGTCAATACATCGCGTTTTAAAATTGTAAAATTTGTATTACATATAGTTGTAAAATGCCTCGACGAACTAGCGGACGTTAAATTGGAACACGGCTGATATTTCAAAGGCCAAGGAAATGAACGATCTCTGTTCTGCTAACGAGTTAAAATGTAGCTTCTACTATTACGTTTGACATTTATTCTCTCGTAATAGCTGGGATATGAGGTATGCCATCGGAATTTTGAATATTTATTATTTATTAATATCTAATTTCCACGATAAAAGTATCCTGGTTAATGTAGGTAATGAGCTATATGTGTGCCAATTTTCTTAAAAATCTGTTAAGCCTTTTCGAAATTCTAAAATCAATCAGAAAAAAAATATCTAAAAACATTACATATTTTGATCTCTTTGACATAAGTACAATTACACCTGATCAAATTGTTTTTTTTTTTTTTTTTTTTTTTTTTTAAATATTTTAATGTACAGACAGACGCGGCTCATTTATGATTTTGTTATACATATGTACCTACCTATATAGATTGATTTCCCACTCCAAAACTGTTTTCGTCAAACAGGAAGTTAGTGTTGCCAACGTCAATCATAGTTGGTGAAGAAAGTGAGTGATATCTGTTATTTCAAAGGTGCCAAGGCTTTCTTTGATGAGTGGAATTTTTTTACACGGTGAAATTAATTTTGAATAAAAAAACCAATTAAACGAGTTCTCAGTAAAAAAGTATAAACGAGGAATTCTATATAATACATAATTATACTAGTTGTTTCATGCGACCTCGTCCGCGTAACTGTATAAAATATTATAAAATATATTTATATAAAAACAAATATACCTATAGAAAAAATTATATAAATGAAAGGATTTTTTTAAATCAGTTTTTGAGTTTATTCATTACAAAAAATATATATACAAATCTTCTGTCTTTATAATATTAGTTACGACTAGTTGTAGCTGACATAAAAATACCACAAACTATTTTTTATTCATTTAACTTCACATTATTTATGTTTACACATTGAATCTTATTTTGATCGTAGTAAAGAGTTTAAAGATATATTCAGTAACTGATATACTTAGTTGAATGCTTCATCCGGGTCTCCGCAACGGGACACCCTAATATGGGAGAATAAATCTAGGATGCCTTGAGGATTACTTTTATGTTTAATACTTACTTTTTGTTTCATTTATAAATTGATCTATATGTTAGTTAGTGCTTCTCTTTAAATGGCCTTCGTTGAAAACAAGCAAGGAAGAGTATACCGCGCCTTCTCATATAAAATTTGTGTTCCGTCCATTTGGATGGACAGAATCCAAGTTCCGTCCACTTGAATCCATTGCAATATGGCTCCATTGATATCATATGTCGCAGTAAAATCGAAAAAAAAAAAAAAAAAAAAAAAAACGGATTTTTGTAAACATCCCAATTTGATAAGGACATTTAGAAAATGAAACGCTGATTGGTCAATGATATATAGCTTCTCTGTTCTAGTTGGTCAATAAGCGCTCAAGACTTATTCTTCGTTTATTCGCGACTTAATTAAAACTGGTCGGATTTTCGCAAATATCCTGAAAGTACCTCGGATGATTACAAAATTCGTTGTTAGTTTCCTATTATCCGGTGTTTGGCAATTGTACTATTATAGAATTTTTGCAAAAATCCGTCTTTTCCATTATACTGCGACATATACTAACTGTATACTATGGTCGGCAGCCTACCAAGTGGTCTGACAGCACGTCGTTCGAGCTTATCATAAAAAAATATATAGCAAAATAAGATAGCAAAAAAAAAAAGTAAATAATAGCACCTGTAGTGTATGCATCTTGGATTTGTTCACTAGCAACATTACAAGCACAGTCTAAAACGTGCCACGTGACTGATGCCAGCGATCCACATGGGATAAGTTAGTTGCGTGAATAGAGTAACATATCGGGGTCTGTCCGGGGACTGGTGCGTGAGCCTCTGAGAGGGCAGAGTGGGCAGAGAGGCTGACTGGGCACTACAGCACCTATTAAGAATAATCTATGAACGAACATACACCTATTCATTAATATTCTTAATTGATCAAACCCGTTGAAAGGACACTAGTTACCTTATCACCGGTTTATCAGTTCGGCTCGTAGTCTACATAGATTCATTGATAAAATATGCAGCTTTCTAAGATGCTGGTCCAAGTTTATATTATAAGCGATTGTGATTCTATGAAATGCATCCGATGAGAAGT
Organism: Synanthedon tipuliformis; assembly: GCA_947623395.1. Classification (NCBI taxonomy): domain Eukaryota; kingdom Metazoa; phylum Arthropoda; class Insecta; order Lepidoptera; family Sesiidae; genus Synanthedon; species Synanthedon tipuliformis. Next base: position 4,363,689 of record OX392433.1, read on the forward strand.
TGTATGTTTTTCCATGTTTCTACATTATTTAAGCTCTTCAGAAGAAGTTGTCATACCCCTTGAAGTCATGTCAAAAAAGCCGACTTCATTTATTTCCGCACAAACACAAATCGTGTGGCCATAATAGCTTGACATTATTTCAAACAGACATAGTATTAGGGCCTCTTTATTAGTATTAGGTCATTTAAAGTCACCTCTCACCGGGAATAATTTAGCTGATATACCTTTGTTTGTACGGTAAAAGTCCCAAACATTAGAAAGAAAATAATAAAAAAATTCGCCTATCGAAGGATGCACTAAATCGAGTGCATAATTTAATAAAACATAAATTATTTCTAAAAGTAACTAATCAACACTACTTGTAGTTGGTGAAAGAGGACTATTATGTTAATTTAATCGCTGTCTCTTATGACACGGACCGCACGTGCTGTGAAGCGAGGGCGTAATTCGAGTTATTTAAATAAGCGACCGCGGCGGCACGTGGGCTTGATAAATGACTGAGTTGCATTCGATCAATGATGGATTCGACTCAGCATTGTCGATTATCTTTTTTTTATGAGAAACAGTGGCGGACAGGCTGATTTTGTTACTAGAACACCACAGTCCCAAAAGGACAGATTCCTGAAAACATGTGAAACTTAAAGAATATTTGACGACACGTTTCGTCTTTAGCTGTTAACCAAACGGACGCGGGTTCGAATCCCGCTAGGGGCAAATGTTTTCCGGCCTCGGGTGCTAAGGAGGCGTACAACCGAGCGTTCCGAGCGGGCTCCCAACCGGGAGTCCGTAGCGGAGCGCTCGCGGGAAGTACCCTCGCGGGTCTCGCAGCTGGAGGTCGGCCGCTCTCAAGGAGTGCGGCCTTATGTTATTGTTTGTTCCGCACACGAGGTATGTGTGCGGATTATGAGTGGCGGGCTCCCTCCCGTCATTGGTGTTCTCCGCACTCGAGTGCTTGCACTTGAGTTAGGAACTTCGCAGAGCCCGGTTCACCCCGCTCACAGGGCAAGGAGGCACCGGGGAGTTTTAGTGGGTATTCCCAGTGCCGCTAACATCAGGTGCTGGGCGACCCCCACATATCCCTATCGCCTAGCCAGCGGTAGGGAATCTGTAAGCGGATTTCTCCGGTTTTAAATGTGTTTTACATTTTACCCTGGTACTTGAGTCATGGATGTAAGGGAAACTGTTGTACCTTGACACCCTTTGTACCTAGAGCCACTTATTTTTTTGAAATGTTCGCGCCTTTTTTCCGTCTCTTTGTCTATGGTATAGTGAACTTTGACAAGACTAATCAACATGAAGTTAGTTGCAGGCGGCCATTGCATCGAGTTTGCATGGGAGATCACTTTAACGTTTTCGCTGCAAAAAAGTAAGATATTTAATATTTTTCATTTCTTTCATTACTTCTGTTATTTACTTCATAAATTTTTAAAACCATTTGATTTAAACAAGTACTTTACCCAAGTTTAGAATGTAGTATGCTTATTTGAGTTAATCATAACCTCCATATTTACATGTGCGAATAAACATAAAAGGGTAGGGGTGTTGTACCTTGACCATAGTAAAACAGTTGTACCTTGGTCATATGGTCAAGGTACCTACATTCAAATGTATTCTTGTTAATTCTGTTTAGGAACGCACATACTTATTACTTTGTTGTTTTTTATACAGGTAAAATGATAAAATGCAGATAAAATGCCTCGTAGCAAAAACAATATCAAACGGACTCCTATTGCTAAAACAGCACTTTCTAGTGCTATTAAACTAGTTAAAGAAAAAAAATTCTCATTAAGAGGGGCTGCCAAACATTTTAACTTGTCAAGATGTACTTTAAAGAGGCATTATGAACACTGCTTAGGTACAACATAGGCGGATCTAGGTACATCACCACTGTTGTACCTTGATGAACATTCCAAACTTTTTTTAACTTTATGTAAAACCTGTAAAAAGGATGATCTATGCTTTTGTATAATTTATATTATGAACCACATTAGTTCGTCTAACAGCTAAAATTTGTTTAATCGCAATAGTTATAACCGCTTTTTTTCAAAAAATCGTTGAATGAAAAAGTGACCAAGGTACAACAGGTTCCCCTATTTACAAAAAAAGTAATGTATGTAGTATATCAACTGTCTGGTATCCATAATACAAGCATTGGTTGCTTACTGTGGAACTAGATGGTGCTATGTGGAATGTGTAAAGATATTTATTTATTTATTGTTCTCAGAGCGAGTACAAAATACACACTACCACACCTTTAAATAAAATTATTTTTTATAAACTTTTTAACGATTTTTCTAACTGCTAATAAACATTTTTTTTATTTTTTTATTTTTATATATTTATTTATTTGGCGTTATTACGATATAAAAAGTATAAAGTCTGTAATCTGGCCTGATTTAATTTTGTCATGATGTGAATCGATACATTGTATATATGTTACATTAATATATAACATATATTTGTACTTATCTAAATATTTACTTATAATATGACAATAACTTTCACCCATTTCTCACAAGAAACTAACTTCTTACCATGTAACTTGTTATCGCCCACACTATCAATAATTCAGTAACAAAATATTTTTATTTCCATTCGTATAGGTAACATAACATAATAAAGAAAGCGTTTCACCAATCAACGTGGGCGTTAAAATCGATTTCTTTTTTGGATCGCATGCAGCATAGCATACCGGAATTATTATGTTATTTTTCTTATGTCTAAATTTAATTACCCACCCACATTGATTACGCGATGCGTCCGCAATTACTGATTAGTTCAGAATGCATTGCGAATGTTACATAATATTAGGGTCTCTGTCACCAACTACAAGTAAAGTGTTGATTAGTTACTTTTAGAAATAATTTTATGTTTTATTAAATTGTGCACTCGGTTTAGTGCATCCACAGACTAAGTGCATCCTTCGATAGGCAAACAAAGGTATATCAGCTAAATTATTCCCGGTGATAGGTGACTTTAAAAGACGGTTAGCCTACTTGACAGTTGGTGAAATAGGCCCATAGTGTCATTATTTATTCGCACGGATGTAATACTACATACACAAACATTCTTTTTTATGTTAAGTTCGACAGACAGGCGGACCTGAGGGCATAGTGCGAGTTTTACTCTATCAAACGCGTCGAACGCGTAAATGTCAATTTGTATAGAAATGAAGCAGCGCTACCTGGTGGCGAATATGTAGCACTGCTTCAGTCTCATACGAATTGACGTTTACGCGTTCGACGCGTTTGATAGAGTAATACTCGCACTAGGCCCTCTTGTAGCAAGCACACATGCTGTCATTTCACGTTGGTTTTCTGTAAGGGGTTTCTGTTCTGGTTTTCTGTTTACGCAAAGGGAGCGTTTGCATTGGTTTGCTCTTGGCTACGGCCCCAGATGTCCGTATGATAGTGGCGAAGGTTATCAAAGAAAGGAAAAAAAAGCACCACCATCATCCAAAGCTTGTTTTAGAATCACCACCGCCGACTTCCGTGGTAAGTCATATGTCAAACGCGGTTGGCATTGACAGAGACTGCGGGGACCGGTGTTACGAGTTATGGCACGGCTGGCCACACGCACACAAATACTGGTCCGTCTATTGTTTACACAAAGATGCATTTGAGTGCACACACTAAAGACGTGTGCACTTGAACCAGCGTTTTGTTAAACCTGTTCCATTTGGTCTCATTTTGTTATGTTTACGCACTAACATTGCCTCGCCGTTTGGTCCGTCTTAAATTTTGAATGTCCTCGTGCGTTTAGCTCTCTTTTTAATGACTATCCTTGGTACACGATCGTTTATTTTACATTTGACAGTTCGAAGTAGTGACGTTCTAATGCGTAACCATATCGATTTCTGAAAAAAAAACAGATTTTTCTGGATGAAAGGTACAGTCAGGGTATGAAAACCTTCGTCAGTTTTCAAATTCATTCCTTTATCAAGTCGTAGACCTTTCGAAACTGAAACATTATGTAGAAAACTGACATATATTTGAAATAAAATTTTGGCATGACTGGTGCCTGGTGAAGACTAAATTAAAGAATATTTTAATGTGTTTAAATAAAAATAAAATTTGTTTAGTTTAGCGTTAAGTCTTTATTTCATAAATCTATGTCGGGTACTTTTGAAGATATTGAAGATTTTGTAACCGACCCTTTTCCTTTGCGGTCCAGTATGTTCAAATCTCTAATCAAAGTGATGATGATAAGCTTCTAAATAGAGCAATATAAAATTAACTATAAAGAACAAACGCCCATAACTTTATATCTGTTGCATATAGTGAAATTAATAATCTAAATAAGGCATATAGTTCGTGTTTTACTTATCTTGTAATCAAGCTTTCTATTGTAATAGTGCTGGAGTCGTTCCTAATGAGTCACCTCATTGAGACGAGTTAAAGTGAGGTTTCTCTATCCTCGTATCTGTTCTTACAGTTTTTCTGGAAATATTGGAATCTTTGGGTAACATATGTGCAATTATATTATAATTTTTATTATTTTTTAATTTATACACTTTAAGTAAATTATATGTAATTAAATGATTAAATGAATTTACAATATTTACACACTAATAACTAAATAAATTATACCTAAAAACAAAATTGAATACAAAAATGGACCCCGCGGCATTGTACCGAGGACGCTGGCAGCATTTCCTCGTTGAATGGCTAAACTAATACGTTGGCCGAGGAAAGCAGCTCTCCGATCTCCCATCGCATCAACAAGCCTCTTCGAAATGTCTTTGAAGAGGCCCATTGCTTCAGGGCCGCACGGACCGAGTGTCTCAACCCCGAACGGTATAAAAACATATTCCGCGCCGAGACCACTATATTTAAGAATTAAATAGAAAAGAAGAACCGAGCGGGTCGGACAATAAAAGTATTTGGACTAAACATAAAGTGGTTTAATTAATGTACCCGAAGTAGAGGGTGCTAACAATAAAAAAAGGGTTGACATTTTTTTAAAACAAAGTCACATCACTATTAATTCCTACCTACTTTACAACGCACGCGCTATCTAGTTTTGACATCTTTTCTATTGTTACAAAGTCATGCATGCTTGTGCGTAGATCACGAAAATTAGAAAGAGAGGACACTTTATTGTTATTCTTCTGTGTATTTTGTTAGTAATTAAATATTGAAAATTACTATTGTTAGCTAATGAATGACAGTTTCAATTCAATAAATACGGGGCCAGTTTATAGGAGCTTTATTGTTTATTGTATTTAGTTCAATGTATGAAAAGTTAGCTTCTGTCTGAATTAGTTAGAATTTATAGAATGTATGTATGTATTATCAGTAATTACAGATATTACTCATTTACTTTACTTTTTACTTTTTACTTTAAAAAAGTTCTTTCACGAATAAATACTACACTATCTACGAGTAACATGGGCTATATTTTATTTCGATGGCAGTGTGTTTTCAGTTTGAAATTTCAATATCTGTAAACTAAGTCGAAAAAAGCTCCATTACTATAAATTATACTGAGAGCTTTTAAGAGCCTAAATGTCTGAAGGTAATCCAAATTTAATGCGGATGAGCCGACGGCCGCTGGGACCGGAAGGTTCTCGAGTGGAGGCCACTGACTACAGCCACGGACGCAAGCGCAGCATAAGACGTCCACCCACAAGGTGGACAGACGACAGGTAGCCTAGTTCCACCAGTGGACATCCTACGGCTGATATGATGACGATGGTGACGACGATGATGATGGTGATGGTGATGGTGATGGTGATGACGGTGATGACGATGATGACGAAGGTCACCGCGGGCACCGGTTAATCATCATGTTCAATCATGCTCATTTGTGTAAAACAAATTCAGTTTCCTGCCTCTTCGAGACGGCTGTATTCATTTGTGACTAATCTGTATTGCTCGTTTTCTCGATTATATTTACAAGTAAATAGCGTCGGTTTGTACTTAACGATAAATTGACTATTGTGTTCATATAATAAGTACAGTCGGCGTAGAAATTTCAAACACATAAATAAATAATAAATAAATCATTGGGAATATAATCAATTAATCAGTAAAGTTGATATATCGTATCAAGAACGACATTTTTTAAAGCAGATAGATAGCGACACGCCCTCGGCTTCGCCTTTATACTATTTTTCCTGGAAATCATACACATTGCGCATATAATTTTATCAGGCTTTGAATTTTTTCATTTTTATTTGTAGATAAAAATGAACTTTTTATGATCCTTCGGGAACATTACTTTATTTCCGACATGAAAGGCCCTATGTCTTTTTGTGTATCCCTGACAACGTGTCTGAATTCATTAAGAAATTAGCACATCGAAAACATGAAATATCCTACAGGTAACAATTCCACATTCCACACAGCGCCATCTAGTGCCACAGTAGGGAACTAATGCTTGTATTATGGATACCAGACAGTTTATATACTACATAGACAACTTTTCTGTGTATCTGAGTACCTACTCAGATACTCAGGTATCCATTACTCAGGTAGTATATTTGGATATTCTGATTGATGCTTGTATATGACGCCGATTGTACATTGTTTCGACTCGCGTTAACCACAGTTGCAAGCAATGAACAGTTGTACTTCTGAACTTACGGGTATGGTTAAGTCATAAACTCGGGTCAGGACACAAAAGGCGCAAACTAAATTAACATTTAGATGGAATTGTGGTCTGACTTCCTCGAGTCCCTGTTAAACATGGTGGCACTGGCTTCGCTTTTTGTATTGCGAAACAAGCCTAACATGAATATAAGCGTACACACATAAAAATAAAATAGAATAGAATACTAGAACTAGCTGTGGCAAACGTTGTTTTGCGAAAAAATAAAAAATAAATTTTAGGGGTATAAAAATAAATATTAGCCGAATCTCAGACCTACCCGATAAGCACACAAAGTTTCAAATTAAAATCGGTCCAGCCGTTTCGGAGGAGTTTGGCAACAAACACCGCGACACGAGAATTTTATATATTAGATTACACAGAAGTAATGTAAGTGGTCTGTGCAACATAAATTATGTCCGTTTCTGTACCCCTAACAACGTGTACATAACATGTTCTATTATATAGTTAAGTCGTGAAATCTTAACAAACAAACAAGAAAATATTCTTTCGCATTTATAGCCATTTTCATTTATTTCCATTTTGTTCTGTTTCAGGGATACCTCCATGTATGGCGACAGGAGAACACTTTCTCCGAAGACGAACTGACGGAACTGTTCAATAACGTTGAAGACATATACACATTTAACAGGTAAAATGCTCTTTTTGCAGCTTATTATACTTTACTGTATACAAAATTTCATGACGAATCATGAAAGCCACAGCGCAGGTGTACTGCAAGTTCTACTATTACCACAACATATGTAGGCCGTATATTTCCTACAGTAGGCCGCGACGGCTTTGATGTTGGGCGATACCTCCGCCTGTGTAGGTATTTAAAAATTACGGAAGGGTTGACACAAATTAAGTAATATAAAATGTGCTTAAGTACCTTTCTTCATCGTGCAGAAATTGATGAAAGCTTAGTTCTTTATTTATAAATGCGAGATAAAGATTTGCATGCACTTACAGCACATGCCGTATGCACCATTTTGATTTATATAATAAATTAAAATCTGAAAGACGCGATAGCCCTGGAATATTTATCCCAAGCTACTAAGAACGACGAAGTATGCAGCTTGGGCACGTCCCACTCGCGCCTCACCCCACACGCCCCGCACGATTGCCCTGTCTAGACGTCTCCGTCGGCCTACTGTATGAAATAAGTATGCTGTGCTATTACTACAAAAATAATCTACCTGACACACATACTATATAACTATCTATATTACATTGTGACATAAGTCTTATCTTAACACTCCCCCAAGTAATCGCTCTGAAATCACGCAATGTGAGCAAATCTCTTCACTGCTTCGCTTCCGAGTCTCGATTCGACATGTGGCGTAATTGACGTTCCCTTCACGTTAGAGAACAAACTTTCTCCAATCGCTTGAATATTTTATTGTGTTTTAAAATGTCACTCGAAATGAAACTATAAAATGTGTATAGATTATATATTTATTTTATTACTAGCTGGTGCTCGCGACTTCGTCCGCGTGGAATAGTTATTTTGGGAATCATTTGGGTATCTCGAACGGTTTTCGCAGCGCACGAAACGGAAGCCCTCAAAGATGAATAATTTTCCGCGTTTTTTCCACATTTTCGACTGTTTCTTCGCTCCTATTAGTCGCAACGTTATGTTATATAGCCTAAAGCCTTCCTCGATAAATGATCTATCCAACACAAAAAGATTTTTTTTAATTCTAACCAGTAGTTCCTGAGATTAGCGCGTTTAAACAAACAAATAAACAAACAAACTCTTCAGCTTTATAATATTAGTATATATTAACAATTTACCAACAAAAGTTCAACTTTTATACTAGCTGGTGCACACGATTTCTTACGAACGATAAAATTATTTAAATTTTCACAATTCGAATACGCCTAAAGAGCAACATTATTTTTTTTTTTAAATAATATTGTGTAGATGGCGCAATATCTCTGAAATTCAGAGATTTTGTGACATCGTATCTTAGAGAAAATCAATTAAAAATTAACAAAGATCCATAAGATGATATTTCTCGATAAATAAGTCGGCACCGACAACAGCTCTATCTATGGCTCTATTAAACGCTAATAATATCATCTATGGCCAGTATTAAATTAATTTAAAAATGCGGAGTCCAAATAACCATAACATCTATACACCAAAAACATTTTAAGACAATCGTTGGTGAGGGCGTCAGAATAATGCAAGGGCTCGTCGGAAGGGGCTGTCATGGGGGTTGAGGGTGGATTAACAAAAGGACTTTTTATACGTAACATCCCCATGAGAGTTGCATTTGTTTATATGGAAGTAAAGACTAAAATATATTATACGTGTCTCTGATTTGTTGCGAATATATTTGATTGTACCTACTTGCTAAAGCTTAGCATAAAATTTTATAGCTAATATATAAAATTCTCGTGTCGCGGTGTTTGTTGCCAAACTCCTCCGAAACGGCTTGACCTATCTTGATGAAATTTTGTGTGCTTATCGGGTAGGTCTGAGAATCGGCAAACATCTATTTTTATACCCCTAAATGTTGAGGATGGTCAACCCCAAAATTTTAATTTTAATTTTTATGGCAAAACAACGTTTGCCGAGTCAGCTAGTAATTCATAAAATATTGTAAAATTCAGTGCGTTTCCTTATATATTCATATACATATGAATCAATGATATTCTAGGAAACTTGGATTAATGAAACCTAAAACCTAAAATCTAAAACCTAAAACCTAAAACCTGAAAATCGCAATTGGTTAACATGGTGGATGAAATGAAAACATTGATGTCTATGTCTAGCAAAGATAGGCTATTAAACATTCTTCATATTATTACAACGTCTGGGAAAATGTTGAAAACGCTTGGAAAATTCTTGAAATTGACCGAAAAATGGTATATACAACTTTGAGAGTTAAGTTGGTTAAGTGGTTAACTTAACATGAGCCACATTCATTCAATAGTGAAAACTTACTTATTTATACCGTACCGTAGTTAAGCTTTAGTTAGACAATGTCTCGACCGCAGTTTTAAGATCTCGTTTCATGGCCCTTTTGAACTGAATACACTACACTCGGTAACACTACACTCTGTGTACAGACAAACCGACATACATTCAGAATGTATTATTATTAGATTTGTGCAATTGGGTCACCTCAGACACGGTGTGCCGCAAGGCTCAATGTTCGGTACCGTTGTTGATTACTATAAATGTTCTCGATTGGCATGTTATCGTAAATGTTATGTGTACTAATGGCATTGGTTTGTGTTTGCCACTTCGATTTTATTTGACCCTTTTTCGTATAACAGTAAAGTGTACAATCAATACCTATTACACTCTTCACATAGCTCAAAGTTTTTAATTTAAATTGAATCCTAATAATGCGAAAGTTTGTTGTTTGTATGTTTGCTACTAAATCATGCAAAACCGCTGAACGGATTTGGATGGATTTTGCCACACAGATACACACACACACACACACACACACACACACACACACACACACACACACAGAGAGAGAGAGAGACCTACGCAGCGACACGCACACAAAGACACACACTCAAAGACACACACTCAGAGAGAGAGAGAGAGAGAGAGAGAGAGAGAGAGACCTACACACCGACACGTACACCAAAGAGAGACACACACACGTTATTGTTATAAAACCTCGTTTTTGCGTCGGGCGTCTGCAATACTATATCTGATTATTTTCCTGACTTTTCAGGTCACTGTGTTCAGAGTTGAACAGCTGCCGTCTGGACGCTACTTGTATCGCCCGATGCTTCGTCAACAATACGACAGGCTTCTCTGTGTACACCTCGTACTGTACCGGATACCCTCGCACCATGGAGCGATTGGCTGCGTTGGCTTCCACGCCTCACAGCGCCAGGGCCTTCCGCGAGAGGCAATTGGCTTTGGGACATCCGTTGCCGCTGGCTTCCTATCTGCTTAAGCCTGTGCAGAGGATCTTGAAGTATCACCTATTGCTTCAGGTTGGTTAAGGCAGGATCTAACCTCAAAACACATGCGTGGAACCTAACAACCTGTATATTTAGGAATTTTATAGCTTTTTTTAGATAAATAAAGGAATGGACTCAGCGTTCCATATCAAACTGCAAGGTAAATATGGGCAGAAAAATGTAAGGGGACGAAGCGATCGTGCGGCCATTGGTTGGTTTTTTCTAGAATTTCGATTGGTTCTCGAAGAATCAACAGATACAGGGCGCCAGGCAGGCTTATAATAATTATAATGACATACGAACACGGCTCGAAGGACTATAAGTTCTTTAGCTTATCGAAACACTACAACATATCTACATTATGTTAAACCTGAAACTTTAAACGCTTCGTAAAATTTTACAGTTTTCACCTTGTGACATTTAATCGAAGACATGATGAACTAATATTTCAGAATGTCGTGAAACAGTGCGCGTCGCGCGACACAGAGTATGCGCTTCTCAAAATGACAGGAATCGCTCAACATATCGATGACATGAAGAGACGCCACGAGCACGCAGTACGTGTGCAGGTAATTAATTATTAAAAAAATATAAATAAATATTATATTCACACATTCCACACAGCACCATCTAGTTCCAAAGTAAGCAACTTAACGCTTGTATTATGGATACCAGACAGTTGAAATACTACATACATTACTTTTGTATTTACATACATATTATAAATACAAAACATCCATGACTCAGGTACAAAGGTAAATGTTAACACATAAACATTTGCCCCTAGCGGGATTCGAACCCGCGACAGTTTGGTTAACAGCTAGGGTTACTAGCCACTAGACCAAACGTGTCGTCGCATTATTTAATAATCAATTATTGCACAAACACTTTGCTCTGAATCTGGTTCTGGTTCGAAAGTCCATAGTTTTCACTTGTGGCGTGCAGTCAAATCAAAAAGCTCATAATATGACCCAACTTTTTTTGTGCTTTTTTACTTATTTATTTACTTAATTTTTTCAGGAAATACAATCGTTGCTGTACGGTTGGAACGGGCCAGACTTAACCACTTACGGGGAGTTGTGTGCCGAAGGTACATTTAGGTGCGTATACTAAACAACAGATGGAGCCACTATAGTCCAATTATAAAAATAATAGGTATATAAAAAAACTGTCAAAAAATGTAATGTACTAATAAATTTTGCTATTTGCCTCATTTCAGAGTTTTCGGCGCGAAGGCGATGCGACACGCGTTCCTCTTCGACAAAATGCTGCTCATTACAAAAAATAGAGAAGATGGCATTCTTGCCTACAAATCTCATATTATGGTAAGCGATTTTCCCTTCACACACCAATAAATAAATATTAAATATATCGAAATCTATCAATAGAAAATATTTAATATCGTAATCTACCAATAAAAAATATTTAATATATCGAAATTTATCAATAACAAATATTTCAAATATCGAAATCTATCAATAACAAATATTTAATATATCGAAATTTATCAATAACAAATATTTCAAATATCGATATCTATCAATAACAAATATTTAATATATCGAAATCTATCAATAATAAATATGTAATATATCGAAATTCATCAATAACAAATATTTAATATATCGAAACTTATCAATAAAAAAATATTTAAGGGATTCACAAAGGCGAATGACATTGACGATTTGACCTTCACCGATATGACCTTTAGAATGTTTATATATATCATACTAATACTCCGCACCAAAAACACAAACGTAATCAACACCTCAACGCAGTCACTGAGACACTGTAGCTCCATATATTTAGAGTTCCGAGGCGGCGGAAACAATTCAACAGGCCCGACAAATGTGGTTTTTTGTACTTTTCATAAAAACAACATTAAAAAAAAATAAAAAAATCAATACATTTTTTTAAAATGACATTGACTTATTATTCGGTGCAGGAATCATTTTCGCGCAATAAACCGTTTTCGAAACAAATTTCAATATAAGTCTAATTCTTCTTGTGTTCTAAATTTTATTGTGGGGTTTCTACTACTTCGATGGAAATTCTAAACAGTATATTTTGTTCTTCACATGTTTAAGTATAACATATATTTTTTTCAAACCAATTGCATTGACAGTTTCTTGTAACATATTTTTTTAAAACTGCAAATTTTTAAGATTGGCGTGTGTTTACACCTTAATATATTTAGGTCTGTGAATTGAAATAATATTTTTGTATGTGTTTTTTGCAGTGCAACAACATGATGCTGGTGGAGTCGATAGCCGGCGCGGCTCTGTCCTTCCACGTGATCCCGTGGGACGCTCCGAGAGCTCAGCTCACTCTGCAGGCTCGCTCTGCGCGGCACAAGCGCGAGTGGACTCTGCTGCTCAAGCGGGTGAGTGGCTCCGTTCTAGGGTTGCCGCGTTCGGATCCCGGGACGCTCCGCGAGCTCAGCTCACTCTGCAGGCTCGCTCTGCGCGGCACAAGCGCGAGTGGACTCTGCTGCTCAAGCGGGTGAGTGGCTCCGTTCTAGGGTTGCCGCGTTCGGATCCCGGGACGCTCCGCGAGCTCAGCTCACTCTGCAGGCTCGCTCTGCGCGGCACAAGCGCGAGTGGACTCTGCTGCTCAAGCGGGTGAGTGGCTCCGTTCTAGGGTTGCCGCGTTCGGATCCCGGGACGCTCCGCGAGCTCAGCTCACTCTGCAGGCTCGCTCTGCGCGGCACAAGCGCGAGTGGACTCTGCTGCTCAAGCGGGTGAGTGGCTCCGTTCTAGGGTTGGCGCGTTCGGATCCCGGGACGCTCCGCGAGCTCAGCTCACTCTGCAGGCTCGCTCTGCGCGGCACAAGCGCGAGTGGACTCTGCTGCTCAAGCGGGTGAGTGGCTCCGTTCTAGGGTTGGCGCGTTCGGATCCCGGGACGCTCCGCGAGCTCAGCTCACTCTGCAGGCTCGCTCTGCGCGGCACAAGCGCGAGTGGACTCTGCTGCTCAAGCGGGTGAGTGGCTCCGTTCTAGGGTTGCCGCGTTCGGATCCCGGGACGCTCCGCGAGCTATACTGTGTTATACATAGACAATATTTATTGCTTTCTAACAAAAATGACTGTAAATGTTTATTAGGTTTGTCTGATAATTTATTATGTGATCCTTTTCCTAATTGTTAAAAATAAATAATTTCAGGTAATATTGGAGAACTACAACGCTGTGATACCTTCTCACGCCAGACAGCTCGTGATGGAACTTGGACAGAACAAAACTGATGGTGAGGCCTTTTGACAAATTTATTAATCTATCTATCTATATTAATAAGACGAACGATTTGTTTGTTTGTTTGTTTGTTTGTTTGTTGGATGCATGTTTGCATCAGTGAGTTAAGGTGCGCTTACACGGGCAACTTTTTGAGCAATAATTTCCCGTCAACAGTCAGTCATTTTAAATCTAATCTACTTACTCTAAACTTTAATATTTTTTTATTTCAGATGACATGTTAGCCGAAAAATCTCACAGCCTCATAACGCAAGCGTCCATTAGGAAACAGCTGTCTGCGCCCGAATATTTAGAAAAGCGAAAATTGGAACGAGAGAGAAGAAAATCCTTCGAAAACGGAACTCGAGGGCGAACTAAGAAAACTAATAGAAAATATACATTGACCAACACTAGAGTGGATGCGCACGAGTGCGATTGTGCTCAAGTATCAGCTGAAAAGGGCATAGACTATACTTGTGACGCGTGTTACACAGATATTTGTTGGGAATGTGAAGCTGAACTCGGCAAAGACAAACCCAAAGACATCAAATGTGCATGCAAAAATGAAATGACTGGAGAAAAATGTGCCGAATGTGATAAAACTCTTCAATACATGGACGCAGGTAGTGCAGAACATTTGGAGAGAAAGCCTTCATGTAAATGCTCAGATTTTAAATCGTCCCAAGAGAGTTTTAGCAAAGAGTTTAACGGTGCACTCAATAAAACAAGAGGATATCATTCTTCTGATAACATAGTTGGATATACGGACTCAAAATGTAAAGACGAATCTTCAGATACAAACAATTCAATGACAAACGTTAGAAATTTACCAAAGACCTGTCTCAAGTGTGCAAAAATTAAAGAGAACATAGTCGTCACTGATTCCACGGATGTATTGAGGTCTAGAAAGTCTAGATGCAACGATCACGAAAAGAATAGACTTGACGTTCTAAGGTCTAAGTCTAGAGATGATCCTCAAAGATCTAAACTGTCAAAAATAGGCACATGGAGGAGGAAATCAGAGCCTGGTTTACAACAGAATACAGCTGCATTAGTTGCTAAAAAATCTTTAGATAATTACGCTGAGAGAAATGAAACTAGAGGCAACGAGAAAATTGAGTTTGAATGTCGAAACTGTGGCTCAAATAAAATATCAAAAAAATTCAAAAATTCCGAAGCAGTAATAACATCTGATCCAGAAACGGACACAAAAAAAGAGCCTGGTGGTAAAAATAGTGTTGAAATAAAGATGTACAACACAAAAAACATACCAAAGAAAATATCTAAATTAAAAAAGAACAGAGCCAAAGGTATGCGGTTTGGCACTGACACAACGGCCAAATTTTACGCAGATTTGTCTACGGATGTTTCTACGGAAAATATTTTACACATTTCCGAGTCTAATGACAGTTTAAATACAGATAAACGCAAGGATTCAGACGTTTTATTGACAGTTCCTACGAACATAAGCAAAGACGAAAACATGGACGAGGAAACGTACAAGAAACTAATTGAAAAAACAGACTCATTTAAAAAGAACGAGTTAGAAAGAGTAAAATATCTCAATAAGCAGAAAGTTATAAATGAAGGTTCCGAGGCGGAAGACAAACCGATAGAGGCGGAAACAAAAAATGAAGAAATTCCAGTAAGCTCTGAAAAAACGGAAGAGCCATTGGAACATATAATTTCACAGTTGCTATTGGAAAATAGAGAGTTTCAAAAACTTTTAAAGAAACAGCAGCAAAGAAATAGCGCTCATAGGCGTCATCAAAGGCTTTTAAAAACTCATTCTAATCCAGAGCAAGCAGTTGTTACAAACAAATCAAAACCTTATACACGTCAGAGTTCACAAACGTTAGATTACAATAAAGTTGATGAAAAAACTGAAGATTCCGAAGAAGATCACATATATGAGACTTTAAGAGTAGACAAACGCAAAAGTAATGAAACGAATGATGAATCTGACTGTAAAAAGCCTCCTACACAACCTCAAAATGTATCTGAAAATACTAGAACTATTTTTGAATCGGACTACGTCTATTTGTCTTTTGACAAATTAAATAAACTACGTGACGGAATATATGACGTGCCGAATAAGTCTCCAGAAAAAGTGAATAAAACGCACGGGTCTGATTATTATGTGGCCATGGAGAAGCAGGGTCCACCGACTGATGGAAATAATGAAAATGTCTATGATAACATAGTTGAAGTTTGTCGACGAAAGAAAGAAACGCCGAACAATTTGCCTGGAGAATATTTACCAATGAGTCCTGATCAACAGAGTCCGAACACACCTGAAATATGGCTTAGTCGGCAAAAGGAACATTTTAACGTGTGCAGAGACAGAAAATCTGGATCATTACCTAGAAGTTTTCAAGTTGTAACGAGTAATAATCAAGAAGATAATAATTTGAGCACATTCAAATGCAAACCGAATAGTAATAGCAAAACTTATTTGAATAGAGACGGAAAAGTTATGAGCAGTGATAGACCGTTTACAATAGCCTCGGATAAAGGAGAAATTAGTTATGACGATGTAGAAAGTTACATGAGCGAAGGTGATATTTTGAAATTTAACAAATCAAAAACCGAGAACGAATATGGGCAAAACATTAGTCAATCAACGCTAGAGCTGGAAGAAGAAATAGACAGATGCTATAAGAACAATTTTGAAAAGATCAGTCTAGATGCAAACAAAAATGAAAATTCATTAAACATCTCACAACCGAACTTGAACACGTCCATGACGTCTTCATGTGAAGTTTTACCGATTGAGTCCGAAGATAAGTCTAAGGATAATGAAGTCATTCATCCGGAACACAAAATTTACAAGCCCACCAGCAACGTGTTATCTTTGAAAAATGTTTTAAGTAGATTCAAAAATCGAAGTTCCAACAAAAGTGACGAATCCGAGATAAATGCAAACGAACAAAGTAGCCCTGACAGTGGAAAGTCTGATTTGAAAAGTCCCACAGGCGACAAGAGATCGGCTTTAAATCCGCGAAATTATTCAAAAAATTTATTACAAAGATTTAGGAGTATAATTGGCGATGAACATTCGGACGATAATCAAAATAAGACATCAAAAATTGACGATACTTCTACAAATGTTGTAAAAAGTAATATTAAGTTAGTTGTTACAACAACTGACAATAGTCCTACGACATCGACAATTGTTTATACAACTAATAACGATAATTTGAGTAGGAGTGTTTGCGAACAGACTACTCTATCTGAAAGTCAAAATGAAAAAAATAATTTAGAAATACTATCTCACAGCTGTGACAACATAACTCAAAGAAAACAGGAAAATCTTAGACCGACTTACGAAAAGAGTTTAAGTTTAACGACATCAAACACTTCATCTCCTTCTAAATCCAATAATAGTTCATATCAAAGCCTCAATAAATTGCCCATTTATATGCAAGGAAGCAAACATTTGGGGGCAAGAATAGCTCAGTCAGATTATCTAGACCCCACAACTCTTATGAGTGATAAGTCTCCTTTAAAAAATATAAATATACTTATAAACAAGAACGCCGTGAGACCTGACAGTTTATTTTCAAATTCGTCATTCGTGACTTCGTCCAGTGAAGGTACTTATTTGGAGAATCAAAACAAGAGTAATCATACAACTGATGATAAAGAAGTTGATTCAGTAAATTTAAAAGTATCAAAACTAGAAGAGAATACAAATGGCGATGAGAGTTACTATGAGAGATCTTTTGAAAAAATTGAAGAAGTCACCGATAAAGATGTTTTCAGAGATTCAGCTGTTTATTCAGACCAAGAGGAAACAGACGAATCTAACATTAACAAGAGTAATATTAACAAAAGCAAAAATATAACTAGAGTACAAAGCGTCAAACGCAACATTTCTGTTAGAACTCAAAAAACGACCGTCATTTCAAACGTAAACGAGAAATGTAGTACACAAACACGTGTCTTAGTCACGAGTAGAAATCAAATTACTGAGGATAGAAGTCAAAATAAACCTAAAATAGCACCTCCAGTGCCAGCTAAACCTAAAATGTCTAACATACCATCGTCTGCGTCATTTCAAACGAGACATTCAAGTAAATGTGCTATAAAAACTCAAGAACAACCTGTTTCTCTCGATTGTAATTCAACTAAAAGTGTCAAACAGAGTGAGACTAAATCTGAATCGACTTCTCAAGTCGAAGTTAATAAATCAACAAAGAAAGATGAAAACCTAACATGTGGTATACAAATGAAAAGAATGAGCTTTGAAAGGGCAAGCCTAGATTCGGCTACTAGAAAATTTAAAACTCCAAGTGAAAAACGACTGTCTATAGATCCACCGAAATCTAAATCAGTACTAGAAAGAAGGATGGAAATAGAGCAGATGTCTAGAAATTTGACTAAAACTCAAATATCTAAAAAGCCAATCGTCCAAGCGACAAAACCCAAATTAGTCACGACTAAAGTGGCAAATTTTGAAAGAAGTCTGAGCAATGTTAGTAAAGATAAAGGCGAAGAGGATATAGAAAGCAAGAAAGATTGTGCGAAAGAGACAGCTGTCCCTAGTAGCAGCGTAGAGAGAGATGCAAACATTCCCACAAACAAACAAACACAACAAAAAACGAACAGTATTAGTGAAAAAACGGAAAGTGAAGATTTAAAAGCGAGTTGGGTGAAGCAGGTTGTAAACAAATTTCAATAAATTTTTTTTTTGGAACATATCGAGTGATATTTTTGCATTTAAGGATTCCGTCTGTTTTTGTACTCAACTTTTTCTAAAAAAAAAATCCAATATTTTTACAAATTTTTAGTCTCTAGTTGTGATTGTAAATAATTCCTCTTATCAAACCGTAAATACAAATTTTGTGCCATATATAAAAAAAAATAGCAAATGCGCGCAAAATATCACGTATTTTTGTAGCTGTAAAAAAAATGCTTTTTTTGAACTATTATTATATATTTATTGAATAAAAAAAATGTGCCATTTTCGATTTGTTTTTTATGATTTATGAAATTAAAAATTTATTGAGCAACTATTTAAAAAAATATATTCGTGCAATCGAACAATTTACTTAAAAATATTTATTTTAATTAATTATTTAATTAATTATTTTTTGTATGATTTAAATATTACTAACACCAAATATTAGAAAGATTTTTAAGGGCGTAGTCTCACAGGTGATTTGGAAATTAAAAAAAAAATGAATTTTAAAAAACGAACAAAAGCTCAAAACCAAATTCAAATTACTACCAATTTTATTAATCTAAGTTTTTTAACTTACTTCTTACTGAAGTTTTACTTCAGTTAACTTAAGTGTTTTAACTTAGTAAAGACTTACTTCTATACTTTACTTTCTCTTCTGTTTATTTATATAATCTTCTTTTGACTATTTAATTTTCAAATAATTTTTTTCAAAATTTATTTAATACTAGCTGACCGTTGTTTACTTAAACTTAGCTGAAACGTTGTTTTGCCAAAAAATAAAAAATAAATTTTTTTGGGGTGGACCACCCTTAACATTTAGGGGTATAAAAATAAATGTTGGCCGAATCTCAGACCTACCCGATAAGCACACAGTTTCATTAAAATCGGTCCAGCCTTTTCGGAGGAGTTTGGCAACAAACACTGCGACACGAGAATTTTATATATTAGATTATATTTTTTTCTACTTACATAAAAACTTTATTAAATTTTATTATAATAAGATAAATTGTCTTAACAGATAGCGAAAACTAGATACTACCCTTTCTAATTTTTTTTCCCAAACTTCGCAAATATTTTTTCCAAATCATCAACGACTGCGCTATTAGTTTTTGTTTCACAAAATATGGAATTTTATGCAATGTTTTGTTTTTAAATTTATTATGAATTAAATGTTTAATTTGGCCAACTAAGAGAGAACTAACAATAATTTTATCTCGGTTACAAATTTTTATTATAAATTCAGTTTTACATTCTATGTAAAGCCGTCAAGAAAAGCGCTTTATCAGTTTCGATTACAAATTCCATTCATATCGAAATTCGCTAAGACTTAGATTTGAAATAGGTATTGATTACTGATTGACATAATTTGTCATCGCCAATAAAGACAGCAATAGAAATTGTCACTTTGAATTTTCAAAGGAAAACAGACCTTATCACTCTACAACAAGGTTTAAAACATACAAACAATGTTCAATATTAGGGTCATAAAGCACTTTATTTGTCTTTACATATAATGTTACATCTCCGTGAACTTAAGGCTTCTGTCATCATATTCATCATAGGGAAATATATGTTTAACACTTATTATGTTGCACGCGACTTCGTTCGCGTAACTTTATAAAATAAAACTAGCTGACCCGGCTAACGTTGTTCTGCCAAAAAATAAAAGATAAATTTTGGGGTGGACCACCCTTAACATTTAGGGGTGTGAAAAATAGATGTTGGCCGATTCTCAGACCTACCCGATAAGTACACAAAATTTCATCAAAATCGGTCCAGCCCTTTCGGGGGAGTTTGGCAAAAAATACTGCGACATATACTGCCTATATGTTACTCGCTGATAACGTAGTTTTCTATATGTGAAAGAATTTTCAAAATTGGTCCGGTAATTTTTGAGTTTATCCTTTACAAACAAAAATACAAATCTCTCTTTTTTATAACATATAGACGAGCGCACATTTTTTTTTTCTATATTCAAGCGTCTATAACTACTACTATAATTGTGTTTACTAAGTGTCTATAATTCTCACTCTACAAAAAGTTCATTATTATTTATTAATAGTGAGCTTTTATTATATAAAAACTCATCATTATCTATTATAAAGAGGAAGGATTTGTTTGTTTGCAATGAATAGGCTCCGAAATTACTGGACCGATTTGAAAAATTCTTTCACTGTTGGGAAGCTATATTTTCAGCTAGTAACATAGGCTATATTTTATAAAGATACGCGGACGAAGTCGCGTGCAACAGCCAATAATATATTTTTCAAAATTGTTTTTTTTTTTAAATTAATGTATGACTGAAGCTTTTAAAAATTTTGTTGCAAAACTACATAATTATATTAATAGATATTATATAAGGTTAATATTTATATATTATAATAATTAACGATTTACTTAATTTTTGGAGACTGTTAGTTGAATAAGTTCACATTGCCTTTCGTTCAATAATTAAAATGACTAATTATTATCAATTTAGTTGAGTAATAATAATTAACATTTAGTTTTTATGTTACGCAATAAATAATCCCAAAAGTAATCCTGTTTGTTTAATTTAATGTTCATTTATTAAAATGTTAATGTAACCACCCCCTTACAAGAGACCGCATTTTATGTGCTATTGAGTTTCGGTAAGGGAGTAAGGGATGCCAGAGCCCATTACCCCACCCCTTCCTTATCCCTTATCCTCAATCCTTCTGTGGTTGACAGTGTACTTCCTTTTTGAGCATAATATTGTATCTCAAAATATTATATTCGCAAATCATTATATTTGTAAATTATTATATTCTCAAAATATTATATTGGCAAATTATTATATTCTCAAAATATTCTATTCGCAAATTATTATATTCTTACAATATTAGATCTCAAAATATTATATTCTTAAAATATTATATTCGCAAAATATTCTATTCGCGAATTATTATACTCAAAATATTATATTCTCAAAATATTACATTTTGGACCTTAAAAAATGTTAAAAAAAAACATGTTTCAAAATGTTTATGGCTCTTTGTGTTACAGGCGACGGTATCCACACAAACTGTCATACTAATCCTAAACTAATGACAAATGCGAAAGTGACCTAGAAAAGCGGGACGTTGACGAACGAAGTCGCGGGCAAAACCTAGTTTATAATATTAGTATTACTAGTGGACTGGATTACCCTTTAACCGCTTGGTTTTGTAGGAGTAACCGCGTGCCCCTAATAGCGCCTGACTCTTAAATATTTTTAAATTTTTATTTTAAGAGAAAGCAACTCGAATGATTTAAAAATAAACATTATACAAGTAGAGGAATTTGTCGATACTAAATCTATGGGTGAAATCATACGGTAGCAATACTAAATCTATGGGTGAAATGGACACGAAAGCATAAATCCGTCTCTGGCGGCTAAAGGGTTAAAAACAGCCACCGCCTAGTGACACTACGGATTTTTCATTAAAAAATCTAGCTTAAAATTCAACTCGGAACAGGGTATTATATATGTATGTATATTTATAGACGCGTAGTGGTTCTGTAATGATTGCAATCACGCGATGTGCTGACACGGGGTAATACCGACTCTTGAGCTAACGTTATAGATGGACAGTGATGGGTATAACTAAATAGAAAACTAGCTGTTGCACGCGACTTCGTCCGCGTAACACCTAGAATTTTTAAAATCGGTTCGGTAGTTTCGGAGCTTAATCACAATGCAAACAAGATTGAGCTCACCGTCATGTGAGATTGAGCTCACCGTCGGGCGAGATTGAGCTCACCATCAGGTGACATCCCGTATACAAATAAATAATAATAATAACAAAGTATTCTATTTGTAAGTATTATTATAGTCGTATTCCTTCACAGTTAGAGCAAGTGCATTATTTTTAAGTTATGAAATAGAAAACCTAAAATATCTACGGCATATAATATCTACATATAAATACTTATTATTGCTTTTTGCAATATGAGTCGAAAGTATTTTTTGTATGTAAATGGCACAAACAAATCATAATTTTATCGTTCTGAAACAATCGAGACGTTCGTTGGTTCGTTTTATGATTTACATTTTCTTCGCTTAATGGTTGCGTGACATGAAAATCGTTTTCCCTCCAAAACTGTAAAAGGCGGAAGATAGCACGCTAGACACTACCTGTCTCTAGTCTCGGAGCCGCCACAGATATTTTAACTGCTATATTTTCAACTGGCTTAAGATGACGCTCCCAAAAAAAATTCCCACGCTAGCTCCACCCACACACCCCACCGACGACCAGGAGACGACGCGCGCCGCGCGCGAATTTCGTTTCGTATTCTTGACTCGGTGAACACACGAGTAGGTAGTAGGGTAACAAATGTTCAATTTACAACATGCGCGATTGCGAATGAGAATATCACCATTTATCTTATAACAATAATACAATATATAATAAAAAATATAATATATGTAGGTATATATAATAATAGATATAATATAATATATATATATAGTCGGATTCTTCATTGTTGAAGGTCGTGCCGGCTCTGAATTGCCTTGGTGGCATCAACCACCAGCTGCCGCCACTCCACCCTATCCTCAACCTTCCGCAGTTATTATATTATTTATTATAATTATTTATATATTTATAATATAATATATAATATACTTATATGTAAGATGATAATAATAAATTACTTCAGCGATATCTTTCAATATTTTTATAAATCATAGTTATTTCTTTTTCTCTTTTTACTGCTAAATAAATTATGCGAATTTTATGCAAATAACTGTACGTCTGTGGAATCTGAGGAAAAAAATGCAAAATAATGTAAGAAAAAGTAAAATTTCAATCACTTGTGATCCGTTCAACTGCAGTTGGCAGGCAACACAATATGACTTAGTCGCTTTCTAGCTCTTGAGTTGCTTGTTGCTTGTAACCAGTGAGGTGTTATTACTACGTATAGAGGAGCTATCGCCCTCATCACTAGTGATCCGTTCAACTGAAGCCGGCAAGCTACACTTGACTTAGTCGCTTTCTAGCTCTCGAGTTGCTTGTTGCTTGAAACCCTTGTTTGTTTTATAGCGAAATAACGTTAAAACTCATCAAATATGCTCTCGTGTGTATTACGATATTGCACTAATAATTCAAGTAATACGGCAAAGTGCAAAGGAATAACTTTCTATCGGTAAGTAACTAAATAATCATTTTAAAACTCAATTCGAGCAAAATATTTAGCGGACGCCATTTTGCGTTATTTGTCATAGACAAAAAATTTAAGAAGTGACATTAGGTGTATTGTATATATTATATATTAATATATATTTTAATAACAAAACAAAGAAATTATATATATATATTATATATATAATCATATTATAATATATAATTATAATATGTATATAAATTATAATTATATATTGATATATAGGTAATTATAATATTCTAAAATTTATATATTATAAAGTTATAAATTAAATCATAAAATAAAATTATCATAAAATCACGTAAGTGGTATTTAGTAGGTGTTGTACAGGCACGTAATGAAATAGGCAGAATATAAACAGTGTCGCCTCTATGACGGTGACATCGATTCTATGATACATTAGCCGCCTCTTGCGCGCCCCCTACTGCCGCATTTGTTGCACAGATTTTGTTCGCACTGTCTTTTCTATATATAAAGTTCAATGCTTGTAACCCTTGTTTTTTTTTTAGCGAAATAACGTTAAAACTCATCAAATATGTCCTCGTGTGTGTTACGATATTGCACTAATAATTCAAGCAATACATCAAAGTGCAAAGCAATAACTTTCCATCAGTAAGTAACTAAATAATCATTTTAAAACTCAATTTGAGCAAAATATTTAGCGGACGCCATTTTGCGTCATTTGTCATAGACAAAAAAATTTAAGAAGTGACATTAGGTGTATTGTTGAAATAAGACAAACCTTAGAATAAAACGTTTTAATAAACAATATGTTACTAGTAAAATTTACAGACATTTATAAGACAGATACATGAAAAGAGAATATTGATATTTTCATAAACGTAGAATGAGGTTTGGGTATGCAAGAAGGTTGTATAAGTATACCTACCACAATTGTATATATTATATATTATTATATATTAAATATATGTTAATATATTATTACAATATAAATATAAAATAAATATAATAATATATAATTATATAAAAATATTTTAATATATAATATGATTATATTATATTAATCATATTATATATATTATATAACATGTATATGAATTATAATTATATATTGATATATAATTATATAATATTCTAAAACTTATATAATATTATAAAATTATAAATTAAATCATAAAATAAAATTATCTAAAAATCACGTAAGTGGTATAGGTACGTAATGAAATAGGCAGAATATAAACAGTGTCGCCTCTATGACGGTGACATCGATTCTATGATACATTAGCCGTCTCTTGCGCGCCCCCTACTGCCGCGTTTGTTGCACAGATTTTGTTCGCATTGTCCGTTCTATATTATAAAATTCAATGCTATCGATTCACTAATTGTAAATGTCAGTCGATTAATTAGATTTTGAGATAAATCGAAAAAACCGTCAAAAATCGTCAATTTTTGTTTTTCGTGTTTTACTTAAATAATTAAATCTTAATTCAATTCAATTTATTTATTTTTTTCTTTACAAAATTAGTTACAATATTAAGATTATTGTAGTACAGTACTTATGAAAAATTATAAAAAAGAAATTGGCCACTTCAATTACATTTTACCCAAGTAACAAGTTTAAAAACATTAATATGAAAAAGATACACGAAAAACAAAAATTGACGATTTTTGACGGTTTTTTCGATTTATCTCAAAATCTAATTAATCGACTGACATTTACAACTAGTGAATCGATAGATCTTTTTAAAACCTACAACTTTCTGATTTGACTTTTTGCTCTACAACCTTTAATTTTTCTTTTATATGCGAAAAACCGTTTTTTTCAACTTTACGAATTTTTTAGGTTATGAAGGATATCGAGAATTCCCTGGAAAAAAAGACAATGTTTCTTAGAATTTTTTATTCTATACGACCATATTTTTTTTATGCTATTAGGATTTTTAGTACTTTCACATACCTATTGATTGGGCTAATAACACAAAAGTTGACCGTGACGGGAATCGAACCCGTTCGGCAGTCCGGCATAGTGACGGTTACACGACGGCCACGACGCTAACATAACCAACTAGGTACGACTAAAGAATATCGTTGGCATATACTTACGCTTTCGCCTCTCTCATATTTCTTGCGATGTTCTTGTATCTGGTTTTACTGTCTCTTTTTGAAATATCATTTCGTTTAGATTTGTTTCCCATGGTTAAATAATAGCGTATTGATAAATAATATCAATAAAAAATGTATTTTAAACAATTATTCGGGTCGCTGCGAACGCGCAACAGGTCCCTCTCTGTTAGCGCACAGCGCGGTACTGAGGAACACTCGCATGCATTCCCTTTCAAATACAAAGACGGTTCGAATAAGGTTGAATATCGAATGATCCATTTCTCTGTATTCTTGCATAGAACTAAAGGACGTAAGTCTCAAATCAAATTTAATTTATTATGAGAATAATAATCGTTCTAGGTAAATTTTGTATTGAGAATAACTAATAAACCTCATTTTCTTTCTATGAGTATTTATTTTGCATATGTAACTAAAGTTGCTTATGAGATAAAAGAAAAAATATCGAAAAAATGACTCAATTTGAAAAAATAAAAGTGTCGAGTCAATTTCCACTAATTGTGTTTCTGTCTTGACATTGACTAGAAAAAGGTTTAAAATATAATATTATTTAAGTTTTACATTGATTTGATATTTGGTTTACTTACAGTTTTACGGCAAACAATCATAATTTTTAGGGAGCCGGGTCTTAACCGAGCTACGCTTCGCTGAGTGCGACACTGCTTATATTGATTTTAAACTAGCTTCTCCCCGCGACTTCGTCCACGTTGAAAAATAAAAAAATATATAAGCTAGACCACTTCACTTGTTGCTATAACACTTTGGCCAGGTGATAGTTTTTTAATTTATTTTAGATTATCCCTCGGGAACGGATTTTCTGAAAAAAGGTACCCTATGTCCTTTTCGGTATCTCTGACAACTAGCCGTGAAAAGGTTGTACAGACAGACAGAGTTACTTCACATTTAAAATATTAGTAAGTAGAAATAATATTAGTAAATATATCTTATTTTTCTAAAATAAAAGTAGGTTGCCTAAAATCATGCTGTCGTTTTGGAGACTAGCATGAACAAATTAAAAAATTGATATACATTTCGTAAAAAGCAGTTATTTTGTAAGTAAGTAGGTAAGTAAATAAATAGATATATAAATATAAGCAAACTGTCTACGAGTTTTTACAGGTACCTAAATTCAGTATGAAAAAAAAAATCATGTGCATAAAAAAACCCCAGCTCTTGGTCTACATTTCAAACTTTTCAGTCAGAATGAAATAGACATATCGATTTTGAACTAACGAATGAGACAAAACATAGGACATTGCTTCCTGATATTTCAAAAAACCCATACCTCTTCCGTCTTCGAATGTAACTGTCGTGCTTACGATGAAATAGAACATACATATTAGGTTTATTCGCGATATTTGCTAATTAATTGATTATTTTAATATAAATTTGACTTGATCTTGTGTTACAAAGTATTATGGGTTCAACAAATTATTTGAACAAATCGAAGATAGGCGGGTTTAGAGCTAAAAGCGGTTCCAGTGTTGGCTCAGACAAGGAGGTCAATGGGAAACTTAGGCGCGCTAAAATTAGGTAAGGAATTATTTTCAATTTGTATTTGAAATAATAATAATTATTATTAATAATAATTTTTTTTTTCAACTTTGTATGTAGTTAAAATTAATCATTTTATTTCGATTTACATTACTATTTGCATGCATTTTTTTTACTGCAACATAATCATAATATACACAAACTTTGCTGGCATAATATAGTTCGTTCCATTAGTTATGTTAGTTAGTTAGTTAGTTCCATTAGTCCATTTTTATTTTTTTATGTTTCGATCGGCAGACAGGCTGACACATTTTGCTCTCTCAATGAGTAAAAACCGTATCAAAATCCGGGTGGTTAAGGGTCCGGGTAGGTCCGGGTTCAATCCTATATGAAATCCATCAAAAACGAACGTCTTGCGGTTCATTTGTCTTCAATTATTGGTTAATATGTCACTTATGAGTTTTTTTTAAAAATTTATATAGATAAATAAATCCCTTAACTATGTACAGTTTATTAACGCTTGAAAATAAAAATTATCTTTTTTAACTCTTCTAGTAATCTATTTCCCAAAAGCATTTTCGAGAAAACAGCTAAAACAGTAGCTGTTTCGGTAAACAGATCTGAATAATTAGAGCATTTAAAATAACAATAAAATTACTTGCAGTCTGCCTATAAAATCTATTTTAATTTGTTGTTGCAAAATATTACAAAAAGGCCTAGAAACTCATTAAAAAAATTAAATCATTTTTATAAAAACTCTTTTTTAAATTAGACATAGACATAAATTCAAATCCAGTCATAATAACATTCAAAACGCAACGTGAGAAGAGCTATAGGCGTCCTTAAGAGAGGTTAGCAGAGAATCAGACAGAGCTAGGCGTACAGCGATTTTATTTTCTACTTAATTACTACTCTACTTAAAAAGACGAAAGACAACTGCGCCTTTAAACTGAAATGTCTCGCGTATTCTGCAAGCCTTGAAAACGGCCATTACTTTTTTTAAATTACACTTGGAGAATTTTCAGTAATTTCCTGGGAATATTTTAAACTTGTAATTTTTTTTAATATTTTCATACTTTACGACGCTTTACGATGAAACCCTATACTAAATTAGACGATGTTGTTGGTTGTAAATACTAATGGTACAGTACAAGTTTCAGCCGTTAATAATAAATTAACTGTTAATAATTAATAATATTATTAAAAGTTAATAATATTAAACTGATATACAGCCTGATCTCCATACAAAACTAACTGATAACCATTCAAAATTTGTATTCACCGCATAGCATATAAGTACTTACTTTGCGGAAAGTGACGAATATCGTCCCTACAGTCAGGGACGAAATTCGTAGGTACGTGTTAGCCAATCTTTAACTAAGATTAAATTTCCCTTATCATATTTTATCGGAGCTTAACCTGGTTTAATTCACTACTTCACTTGCCTGTTCTCTTGCTGACATTTTAATTAAAATGATTATAATAAGTACAGTCAATGAAAAAAGTAATAAAAAGTTGAGCTTTTTTTTCATATTTTTTACATAGTCTAATGTTATAGAAGAGGAAAGATTTGATTGTTTGTTTGTTTAATTTGAATAGGCTCCAAAACTAGTGGACCGATTTGAAAAATTCTTTCACTGTTCGGAAGCTATATTATCAGCGAGTAACATAGGCTATATTCTATAAAATTACACGGGCGAAGCCGCGTGCAACGGCTAGTATAAAATAAAGCTTACCTATGTCTGTCCCTCTGTATGTAAGCTTAGATCGTTTAAACTACGGTTGTAGTTTTTAAGTACTACGTACGGTCCATAAGTCAAAACCAAATTAAAATCGGTTTAGGCATTCTTGAATTTTACTAAACTAACACATGGTGACTGATTTTTTTTTATTTATAAAGATATTTTTATTTAAACAAATAGTAACTTTTTTTAAAAATATTTTTAACACTTTAGTTGTCGACTATACCAGTTGCTAGGCGTTTGTTTATCGTAGCAACGGTTGCCATGGAACGCGTGTAATCAATATCGTTCCATTTTCAAATTGTAATAAAATATCAATTGCACACGATACTGGTGCAATGCGTCGCCTCGTCGCGTTCCTTTTTTGAATTTATTATTTTCTTTCCTTTTTTGTTTGCCATCAAGTTCGGGAACCATGTAGTTTTTAAGTAAGGAGTTTCAATATGTATTCAAAGTATGACTTTAGGCGTCCGGGAAAAATGAACGAGTATGGATTGAAGAGAATTCCGGATTATACTGAACTGGCTTACAAAGAAGCTGTTTCTAAGCTAAGATATTTTCTCTCCGGAAACTATGCTCCCACTGTAAGTATAGATATATTTATTTATTTTATTTTAAACCGCCGACGCCCGACGCAAAAGTGGGCTCTTGAGTTTATATTACTTTATTTATTTATAATTTACAAGAAATTTGACATAAATCTGACAAACTAAAATGGTTTTATTTATGTTGCTTTATAAACAAAATATTGTAGGTATAGCTAGGCGCTACAGATAGGTATAAATAGTTCAAGACAAAATATTTAGTTAGCTGTACCATTTCCTGATTAATTATTTTGTTTTATTTTATTTTAGGATCGTCACTTTTTTTTTCAGGGAAAATCTTAAGTTGTATAATATATACAAACTTAAGATATTTTTATCATAATTTATTTATTATTTTTATAAAATTTTAAATTCAGTTACTTTACTAGGTGCGCAGCTACGGGATATCTTCGTCCATTAAGAACTTAGACGAATCTGACGGTGATATAGACAAGAAATTTACAAATTACGAATTATCCGAGTACAAGCCGAGGCCACGGCTTACGGCAAAATACTCTACGTTATACGCCGACAGTCTAAATAATTATACTCCGAACAACACGGGTAAGTAATACCAAAAATGGGTTTTAAGCCATTCGTCTACTTAGCTTTTTACCTCACTATTCGTATCTACTATTACCTACATTGGTTCAACATTGGTTGCATAAAACAAAACTAAAATAATTTAGATAAAACGGGTTTTTTTGCGAATTATTAGAATAATTAGAAAACAATAAACAAATAGTCAATGAAATACATTGGTTGCATAAAACAAAACTAAAATAATTTAGATAAAATGCTTTTTTTTTGAGAATTATTAGAATAATTAGAAAAAAATAAACAAATACTTAGTCAATGAAATAATATACCCAAAGAATTAAACTGTTAAATTTGATCTTACAAATTTTTACAAAAAACAAAAAAGAATTTTGTAAAATTTAATTCTATTAAATTAAATTAAATTTAATTTAAATTTATTTTTTTATTTAACTATATCTGGAATTTT
The DNA here is from genome assembly GCA_947623395.1 of Synanthedon tipuliformis. NCBI lineage: Eukaryota > Metazoa > Arthropoda > Insecta > Lepidoptera > Sesiidae > Synanthedon > Synanthedon tipuliformis. The sequence goes on from OX392433.1 coordinate 4,394,205, forward strand.
GTTATACCAGCATTTTATATCTTCTAGTTATACCACCTCAAACTACTTCCTCGCCGGCCGATTTGAGCGGTGGCACGAATCCAGATGTCATTAACTTCATACAGAAACAAGAGGAGTACATAGAACAATTGGAGCGAGAAAGCCAATATTGCAGGGTATGTATTTTGTTTCAACCTTAGATAAAATAAAAACTAAAGATAGAGCCGCTGTTGACTGCATAGGCAGAGTGAAGCCAGTAAAACCAGTAAATTTTGTTAATTTTTCTATAACAATTATTAAAATTATAAAGAGTATTTGTATGTTTGTTATGAATAAACTCAAAAACTACTGGACCGATTTTGAAAATTCTGTCACCAATAGAAAGCTACATTATCAGCGAATAACATACTTAGGCTATATTTTATAAAGTTACGCAAATGAAGTCGCGTGCATTACATAGGTACTATAATATCCACTATACTTTATCTGTTAGCTTAATAAGGTCGACACTATAGTAAGCCTTATGGCGTTGCTTGTGTAAATAAAAAAAAAAACCTTCACGATGGTCACGTGACTAGAAGGTGTTAATAGAGAATGGTAACCATTTACCATTATGTGAACTGTCAATCAGCCTGCCGGTTGAATTTTACGTTAAAGAATAAATAGTACGACATTCTTCAGCGTAACTGTTACCAAAATTAAAGTATGTCTTCAGGATGAACTGAACAACCTTCTCGGCAAGGTGAAAGAAGTGATATCAGAAAACGAACATTTGCACGAAGCTCAGAAGAACAAGATCATATCTCGCATGTTTCAAACTTACAACAATGGCTCTGAATCTGACGAACTCGACGATATTGGTGACAGCACTGGCCTGGACAGTGACAATAAGGTAATTTAATGCATTTTCCACTCCAAATATAAGTGTAACATAAAACTTATTAAAATGTTAGGGATAAGGAGTATTCAAGGCTTATAACAGTACAATAAATATTTCAGGCAACACCATCCAAGTCGCGCAAATCTCCAAAATGTCGCGTCTCCAAGCTGGAAGGTCCGAACATTGTATTTGAATCGCGTATCGCAGAGTTGGAAGCGCAGTTGGCTCAAGCCAAGATTGATTTGAAGAAAATACAGGTAACATTAGTACTTAGCACCTTTTTTATGTAAAGGTCGTCAGACAGGCTGGCCGTCCATTAATGGTAGGTGGCTACAGTGGCCATTAAGGCCGGCTTAAGGCCGGCTTCTCACAGCGCGAAATAACACGCGCCGCGCCGTACTGTTAGTTCTCGCTAATATTCTGTAAAGGAACCACTCCTTTCTGCCGCTAAACGGGCTGTTCAATTTATGGCTGTGAAACGCAGTGCCCTGCCACGACTAAACCGCTCAGACCAGAGACGAAGAGTTGTTTTCCAAAGGTTGTCCTGCTGGAAAACAAGCCCGGGACCGCTGGTAAGAACGCTAAGGAACATATCGAAGATTCCTGTTTATTTATTTATCAAAAGTTTAGGTGTTTTAGAATACATGCAATCTCTTAAACCATGTAAATTCTTTCAAGTACATAGTGGGCTGGGCACCCGCAATGCCTTGTGTGGACATAGGGGATTCCTACTTGTTCAAATAATGGGATGCTTATAGTTAAAAGTCCCATAAAAATTAAAAACATTTCAGGATGAAAACAACGAAAATAAACGCAAGCTAGCCTCAGGACTAGTCGACTCGACGTGCCTCGACGGCTTCAAGCGTCAGATTGACAACCTGCAACGCGACAAAAACTCTTTGGAGGGGCAAATTGTCAAATTGAAATTGAATTTGGAACAAAAAGATGGCGACGAGGGACGGTATAAGCGATCGGACGTCGTCGAACAACAGCTCAGGGACGAAAGAAACAACTTGGAAATGGAAGTTCGTAGATTGAAAGTAAGGCTACTTTTTGACTACCTACTTATTTATTGATAAGTAAGTATAGCGCAAAAAGGAGAGGGTAAGTAGGGATAGTGTCACTTACATTTTTGGTGGTCTTCTGTGAGGAAGTGGTTTAACTGCCGCCACGCAGACTGTTAGAATAGAATAAAATTTTATTTGCAAAAAAACATAGATACATATAACTGCTACAAACCGGCTCCAACTCACCAATTATGGTATCCTGAATTATCAGGTTTTAGAAACCTGCGCTGCTCTTTCGTTAGAGCCGATGGTGAGGTTACTCACTTATTAACAAAACATAATACATACATACATAAAAGCTCCAAAAAAACAAAGAAAATTTTCAAAAATATTCAGATTATTTTGCCTAGCCACTATATTCAATTGATGTTTGGATTGTGCGCTTAGGATGACCTCACGAAGGAGCGAAGCAAGGTCCGCGAGCTAGCTGGCGAAGGCGCCAGACGCGCCGTGCAAGAACGAAGTGCCGCTGAGCAGCGGTACACTGCTCACTTCGACGAATTGCAAAGAGACCTCGCTGCCCAGTACGATAATGTTGCTAAGCTACAGGTAAGTTATAAATACTAAGGGCCTCTTTCACCATATATTCTGTCAAGTAGGCTAACCAACCGTCATTTAACATCACCTGTCGGTAACAGTCACCTGTCACCGGGAATAATTTAGCTGATATACCTTTGTTTGTACGGTAAAAATCCCAAGCATAAACGGAGTATAATTCATCCATTGCATATCACTGTTCACGAATATTTGTAAATTTTATTTAAACTTTCTAGTTGGATTTGGAACGTCAGCGTCGGGAGGAGAATGATCTTAAGCGCGAGCTGTCCATCAAGAATTCATCATTGGAGGAAATCAAGATGGATCTTAAGAATAAAACAGGTACCTGTTTTATTCTTAAAATAAAAATATATTCTTAGGACATGGTGATCTTTTGTTTGTTTTTGATATATACAGGTAGATGTTACAGGACGCTAATAGCCTTCATTATATTCCGAGTTATGTAAATTTTTTTTTAGAAAATGCTGCACCGGACATTTCGCTGTAATCAAACAAGCGACATCTACACTAAGTATAAAGTACTAGCTGTTGCGCGCGACTTTGTCCGAGTAACTTTATAAAATAAGGCCTCGTATTTACTAGGGGACAAATGTCCCGCGACACGTGTCGCTCGACATTTCGAGCGATGTCGGGAGACGCGGGCGACGTTGCCCGACATCGCACAACAAGTCCGACAACATTGCACGACTTGATCCTGTACGAAAAGGTCGCGAGACATGTTGCGGGACATGTCGGGCGACGTCGGGCGACATCGCTCGACATGTGCCGCAACACGTCGGGCGACATGTCGCGGGACATTTGTCCCCTAGTGAATACGAGGCCTTATAGCCTCTGTTAATTGCTAATAATATAGCTTTCTACAGGTGAAAGAATAGAGATGGAAGAATAGCAAATCTTCTCTCTCTATAATAATTATTAGTATAGATAAATGTCACACAGTCACAGTGCTATTTTATTTCGTGTATATTTTAGCTTCTCTTCAAGCGGACCTGTCACAGGCTCACGCGGAGAAGGCTTCTCTCGAAGAAGAGTTGGCAAGTGCTCGACTGGCCTTAGAACGTCATCAGAGGCAGGCTAAGCACGAAACTAACCGGCTCAATTCAGAGGTGAGTTTGAAATTTGATTAATTAGTGGTAGAGCACACTGCGTCTGGCGGCAGTAATACACTTAAAGAAGACAACCTTGAATTAACAGTACGTATGCTGTGGTGTTTGACGAGTGAGTGAGAGATGCTAGAGCCCATTTCCCTATCCCTTCATAGGATGTCCATTGCTGGTCACAGTCTAGCCCATGATTTTTCAATAACACGTTTCAGCGCAGAACATATTATTATATGAATACCTAGAGATACCCAGACATGACTCTGGGTGGCGGATTTACACATTTGCCGCTAGTAGGCTATTCAAAGGCCACTAGTAGAATTTTTGACGAGAATATTTCAAGGCACGGCACAAAAGCCATTCTATTCAACCATTCAAACACCGCCAAATATCTATTTCAGATACAATCCCTTCGTCAACGTTTGGACAGAGCTGATGCTGATTTGGTGCACTCGCGACGTGAGAATCTACGTCTCTCCGAGCAAATTTGCGCTTTGGAGAAAGAGGTATAACACTTTTTAATAAGCAAACCTTTTTAATATTCTTCTAAATTGAACTGCGAGTGAATGTGTCTGGAACATATTCACTCGTATAAGTGAATTAATTCATTATAAGTAGTATAGTTAAATGAAATTGTAACTTCCCAGATAAACATGAAGAATCTAACACCGATATCGCCGGAGAAGAGTAAGAAAGAGAAAGAGATGTCGTCGATATTAGAATCGATGGAGAACAAACACGGTAAGCAATCAGTTTGGAATTTGATGTTAGCATTAGTGCGTATTAACCCCGTTTAGATTTGTCTGCTGAAGTACTTACCTGCCAGTGTTGTTTATTTATATCTTAGGCATCGAAATATAAGTAACGCTTTTAACGGTTTTCCTCTAATAAATTAATGAAGCATTTAAAAAATTGAATAATATAGATATAAATAAAAAAAATATACAATTATATAGCTTCAGTTTAGGACAGTTATCTGACGCCTTAAAAAAATGCTAGAGCCAGTGGAATAAATAAAAGAAAAATTTAAGAAATATAATTTATCTTATTAAATTTTATAATTGAAACATGAAATAAAAAAAAACAAACAAAAGTAACAAATTTATGCTTTAGTTTGGCTGAAACCGCTGTGCCACTCCTTAGGAATGCGGGGTGAGGCGGGAGGATAAGAGCATGAGTTCACATGAAAGCGATATTGTCGGACAAACCTCACGATATCAATTTACAGGATATCGCACGACCCGTCTGGATATTTTTCTGGATGCGTCTATAATACATATTAGGCAAGCATAGACGAACATAGCGAAGTTACCTGCTCTGCACCCCCGCCTCGCCGCGCACATGCCTAAGGAGAGGTACAGCGGTTCTGGTCAAACGACACCTATCTACGTTAACATGTACCTACACGTTTTTCATAAACTTATGTATCTATGCTTCATAAATAAATTATTTTAGATTGGCAATCGTTAAAAGCTTTATTTATTTTCAATAAAATTTCATCTAATGGGTAAACTATTGGTGTTTTGAAAATCTCTTTTCCTATTCTACCTCCAAGAATGAGTGAATTCCTATTAGTGGGTACTTTCAAAACATTCATATTTTACCCTTTCATGTAATCGCATGTGTTCCCACTTGTTCTTTGAAAGGGCTTTCTTACATATTCAATAGTTTATTCATCAGATTGTTCGAAATACATTCACATACGAAATATACCAGTAATTTTAATGCACGAGAAGAAATGTGACGCAATATATGACCCCTAACCACAAAAGATATACTTGACGATTTAATAGCAAAATTGGAAAAAATAGGAGAGGTTTTAAGAGTTTAAATAAAGCATTTTTTGTGGTATGGAAGGTCTGGGCTAAAGCGAGAACATTTGGTTCCACAGCTAGAACTGTTGCCGAGCTGGAGTCCATGATACATTCACAAAACAGTCTGATGGAGAAACTGACCGGCGAGTGTCGTTTGCTCACTGACAAGCTCGACGACGCAAACCGTAGGCACAAGTACGAATAAATTTCAAATTTACTAGCATGATAATAAGATTCATATCCGATCAGCAAAAGCTTTTAAGAAAGCACCTTCGATTTTTCTTTTAATGTCACTTAAGAAAATTATCATTACCCATTGAAAAATTAAAATTTGAAACTAAAGTCGTGCTGTGTTTTTATTGGTAGGCAGAGCGCAGAGTCGCAGCTCAGACGAACCAATCAGAACACAGCGCGACCGTTCAAGATCTCGAGACCAGTGTATACCGAATCGTCGGTCCAAGCGCCGCTCCGAAAAAGAGTCCGATTCGTCGAATAATAACCCGCCAATCATTGTTGGACCGTTGTCGACCAATCAGGATCTCGCTAATATAAAGGGAGAGAAAACATACAATTTGCCGCTTTTCATTCAACAGCCCTTTTTACGAGAGAAAAAGGAGCCAATAAAAGTTGACATAAGCGTGAAGTTAATACCAAAGCCAAAGAAGAAAGATCGTAGGAAACGCGAGGTTCAGTTAGAAGAAATAACTATTTCAGAGGATACTAGAGGAGCAAAGAGTAGTATAAGCATGGATGTAAGAGACGGCAATGTACAGCTTTTAAACAAATCGTTAGAAATTATAGAGAGCTGTACAGAAAATGCATCAAATGAGTCAAATATATTAGTCGATGCAATCAATCCTGAAATAAATCCAAATAATCTGATCGTTGCTGATGCGGAAGATGATACAAACAAACTACCTGAAGAAGTAAAAGAGGACCAGAAAGAATTAAAAGAAATAACTGTTGAATGTGAAAACATAACAGAAGATAACACTGATGAAAAAAATGAGAAAGAAGAAAATATTGAAACACAAGTAGAGGAAATTTCAACTGCACATGCAGTAACATGCACCAAAGAAAATGATGATAACATAGAAAATACGTAGACCTTTGATATATTTAGTAACGTACTTATATTATCTAATATATATTCTTAAAATCGTATTCTTGAATGTAGTGCTTTAGATGTTAAATCACTGTTGCTTCCTACTAAGTTCAAATATTGTGTTCTTTATGACGACACGTTTGGTCTAGTGGCTAGTAACCCTAGCTGTTAACCAAGCGGTCGCGGGTTCGAATCCCGCTAGGGGCAAATGTTTATGTGTTAACATTTACCTTTGTACCGCATTAAGTTGCTTACTTTGGAACTAGATGGTGCTGTGTGGATTGTGTGAATATATTTATTTATTTATTTTGTATGGATTGTTAGAGAATATGTAAAGGATCTTAAATTTTCAAGTAATTTTAAATGATAGCTAATGTGTGAGATATTGGTTTTTGTTATCTAAAATGGTTACTTTATTGAAATATTTTGTAAGTGTGTTGTGTTGATATAATGTTTGTTTAATTTTTAATGGGTAATGATGACAATGCAATAAATGTAGTTCAACTATGGCCTAGTTCTTAATTTATTATATTCACAATTTAGCGTTCTATTTTAAATTTACTCATTAAAGATTCGAAATTTTTAAAGAAATCACTTCGTAATTTCAGAAATGAGAAAACACAGTTGCTTTGCAGAAATGCTGAGCTTATGAGAAAACTAAGAAATCTATGGTCTTCTCATAAGAAATACTGCACCACATTGCCACCATTAAGGAGCTACACTCCCCTAAGTGGCTATCCAAACAGTCGTTCATCTTACGACCTAGATCGCACTTATTATACCTCAACACCATACACAAATAAATATAGATTTAAAAAAGATATTGACACATCCGATATCGGTGATCTAAGTCGCCATCTAAGCGATCTGTCGTTAGACAGAATGTGTGACTCTGATGACGATCCTATTAAGGTAAGAAGCCCTGTACTTAGAAGTGAAATGGAATGATAATACTTAACAAATATAAAATGTAGTTAGCTTGTAGATAACTAAATATACTTAAGTAGCCTTAAACAATAGTTTGTTTGAAAAATTGTGCATGTCGATATGAATCTGCTTACATAAATAGAAACTGTTGGAATGAAATTCGCCAAGTTTGCATGTGTACGCAAGTAATTCTACAGAAAAATATGTAACATATTATGGTTTTTGCTTGATATGGGCTTCTTTAAGCGAGCAATAACAATTCAGAAATAACAACAGAATTGTAAACAAAATCCTACAGGGTAGGCAGCCCACCAGCATCCCTGGTGTTGCTTGTGTTCTTAGGCGACGGTAACCACCTACTATCAAGTGGATCGTCAGCCTGTCTGTCACCCTTTATAATATAAAAAAAAATCATGAACATCACGATTATGAAGCTACATTGTAACGAGGCTGCAGGCACTTGAATAGTGGCTTTATTTTCAACTTTAACAATACATATTATATTTATCATTATTAAAGGTTTTAAAAAAATGGCAAAAATGCAATATTTGCCTAAAACAATTTTTGAACACCCCTAAGAGGTATGACAGTAACTTGCTAATATAACTTCAGAAATGGTCGAGTATGATTATCTTATTTTCTCTACAACAACTACACTGACTGCTAAAGAGAAAATTTCCTACAACTAGTAAGTTAACTAACTATCTAAATTGGTTCTCCAAATCGATCTTCTTGTACGAGACGAGTTAGTTTATAGTTGCACGTTTGTTGTTTTGTGTGTGTTTCACGTGTGTATGTGTGTGCTTCAGGGAAGAATTGGGCACTCTGCAGCGTCAAGTAGACAGGCTGGGGAAATCGTTCCAGGAGCATCCGACTACACCTAATAATTATCAAGGTAATTTTTTCAGGGCACTATTTTATGGCGAGGGTATTGCTCTACGATAAAAATGAAAACTTAATAATCGTGAGGTGATCGAACCATTACTAACATCGAATAGTGGTTTGATTTAAATAATGGGAAACATACATAAAACAAACAGACAGACGATCAAAGGAAGACTTAAACTACTTAGGAATTAAATTTATTTTTTATGGATGATCTTTCCAGAAATCAAACCAAACCAGAGGGCTAAAAGTTTTATGACTCAACCAATAGGCTCCTATTGTTGTTATTGTACAGTTAATTATTTATGTAGTAAAGGCCTCACACATTGTTAAATAAAAAAATACCTCAGTTTGAAAATTCAGTAATAAAAAAAAATCAATTAATTGATTATTGAGAAAAACATAGATATGAATCAACATTAATTAGTTGCGATGAGTTTGTGAGGTAATCTGAGCCTGATTCCTGTATTCAACTCACTGTGATACTAGGAATACCACATGGTTAGCTTTTTCCTAGGCGTTTCACTGTCTGAAATTAATGTCCTTTATTAATTGTATTTTAAACGTTTCAGCACAAGCCACGCGCACGCCCTCTGCCAATCGAAATGCACATCTCACGTCCGATGATGGATCAGACAATTCCAGAGTTGACTCCACCAGAAACTCCACACAACCAGGACTCGGAGAGTACCCAGTCTCAAACGTCAGACCAGACGGAAATAACAGTGACGAAACACCTAGGTTAAGTAGACAGACGTCTAGAACGAAGCTACCAGAATACGAACAAGAAACAGTCAAATCTAATGATAATACAGAAATAGCTCAAAAATATGAGGAAAGTAAAGATGCAGACGCAAATATAAACGCGAACGTTGTAGGGAATGAAGCAAACACAATGGAAGTTGAAAATCAGGATCAAAGTTACAATGATGGCGATTATGGTAACAACTATGATCAGAATTACGAACAAACTGAAGATTATCAAAATCAATATGATCCCAATTATCAGCAAGGTCAATATCAGGATCAATATCCTCAGTATGAGGGACAGAATTATGAACAGTATCCCCAGTATACTGATAATCCTCAATACAGTGACACTAACCCTCAGAATCCTGAAGTAAATCTTCAGTACACTGACACTAAGAACCCTCAGAATTCCGAAGAAAACCCTCAATATACTGTCACTAATCCTCAGTATGCTGATACTAATCCTCAGTATGCTGACACTAATCCTCAGTATGCTGACACTAATCCTCAGTATACAGATCCTAATGCACAATATGAACAACCTAATGCTGAATTCGACCAATACGATGATTATGCAACCAAAAGCAATTATCAAGAAGATCAAGCGAATCTAAATTATGATAATCAACCTAGTGTTAACACAGATAATAATCAACAGTTCGAAGAAAATATGCCTACAAATGAAAACACAGAATCTAAAAGAAGTAATTCGCCTAATGAAAAACGAAATATAAGTTAGCAAATTTATTTTAGTTTTAATTGTGCAATATTTTTGTGCTTTAGTTTCGATTGTATTTGTACTAGAGTACTGTACCTACATACCGTTAGACAGTAGACATATTAAGCACAAAAAATTTTTTGCTCAAAATAAAATTTATTATAACTAAATATATAAATGTGTTTCTTTCATCGTTACAACAGATATTTATGAAGTAAAAAATAAAATAATTAGCATGAAGACATGTTAGGATTTGGCACCAGCAATAGATAAATTATACTCTTTTATGCTAGCTGTTGCAGGCGACTTCGTCCCCGTAACTTTTTATAAAATATAGCCTATGTTACTCGCTTATAACGTAGCTTTCTATAGGTGAAAGAATTTTTCAAATTGGTCCAGTAGTTTCGGAGCCTAATCAATTCAAACAAACAAACAATAATATTTTTCCTTTTCTTTATAATATTAGTATAGGTAGACTAGCTGGTGCCCACAACTATGTAGGCGTAACGCGTTTTTTAGTTCGTTTTTTGAAAATTTCACAGGATCCTAAGACTAAATAATTAGGTATCCTACGATCTTTTGGGAGCCAAGAGAAATAAAAAAAATACTTTAAGATCCCATGGGAGCCAAAATGCAAAAATAATATACTAGGATCCCATGGGATCCTAAACATGTGAGCCAAGTGGAGGGAGGCACATTTTTCCAGGACAAAAAGTATCTTACAGATTAATCCAGAGGTGCTCATTCATTCAGATTCATTCGGTGACATGAGTCAGTTGAACGAACGCGTACGCGATGAGAACGGGTAGTGCCCGTGGTCCACCTAGTTTGTACACTTGGGTGGACCACGGGCACAAAAAAGTGCCCGTAGTACACCTAGGTGAACATAGGTGGACCATAGGCACTTAGAAGTCTATGTTTGCATATCTTATAGTTGGAGTTGTAGTTCTGATGTATCGGTCGGACGATAAAAGTATTGAGACTAAACATAGTGGTTTTTTTAGTTAATGTACCCGAAGTAGAGGGTTCTAATAAGTGAAAACCGCATTCAAATCGGTAACGCCGATTTGAACCATTTTGAACCATTTTGAAATTATGGAAGAAAATTTAAAGATTTAATTTAATTTAATTATAAAAAAATTTAAGATATTTTTAAATTTATTATTTAATTTTTATTAAATAAATTAAATTTATTTAATTTAAATTCGCGTCAAAAAAAGACTATTATTTCAAATACATTTTATTTAAATAACAATAATAATTAATTACATTAAAATATCTTACATTTAACTATATCGAAAAAGTTTAAATAAAAAAGTTTACTTGGAAAGGCCACCTTAATTATTAAAGTTGTACAGGTATTATAATATTAGAAAATGTGACAAAATCTTATTTATGTCTTTCTGTTACAAGAGAGATTAAATATTTTATTTGTCTTCAAATATTTATCTTAAGATTATTTTTTCAAAATTTTTCAGCATATACTTTTGTACTTATTATAATATCGCTAAAAAGCGAATTTAATTTTTATAAAAGTATTTTTTTTAAATATAGCGGTTTTTCCACATGACATTTTTAAAATTTTCTCAATATTAAGTATTTGAGAAGATATTTTGTGCCAAAGAGATTTAAATAAAACTTAGTTCACTTATTTTTCTACTAAGTTGATAAACCGCCATTTTGTATTAATATTAAACTTTATTTTGAAATTTCTATATTAGAATATTTTACAATTTCATTTTTATTGACTTTAAAATTGACTATTAATGTAAAAGCCATTATAATATGACCTTTATTTACTTTGACTTATAATATTTTTTAATATTATATTTTTCGCTCAAAATCATTTAAATTAATAAATACATTCGTTATTTAATAAAAAAAAAAACAAATATAAGTATAAAAAAACAATGAGAAACGGCTATGAGGTTTACGGTCATGGATATTTTAAAATATATAGAAAGATAAAAAAATAATAATTTTTAAATTAGATATTTCCACAAAATTGTTATTTTCTCCAAATTTGATATAAAGATATGTTTGCAAAAGATTTGTATGACAAGATATTTGTATGACCGCGGAAACTTCAGTCCTTCGATTCGAATACTGGACTTGAACAACTTTTTACCGACTTGAATAACTTTTTACTGACTCAAACAACTTTTTACTGACTTGAACAACTTTTTACTGACTTGAACAACTTTTTACTGACTTGAACAACTTTTTACTGAGTTGAACAACTTTTTACTGACTTGAATAACTTTTTTCTGACTTGAACAACTTTTTATTGACTTGAATAACTTTTTACTGACTTGAACAACTTTTTACTGACTTGAACAACTTTTTACTGACTTGAATAACTTTTTTCTGACTTGAACAACTTTTTATTGACTTGAATAACTTTTTACTGACTTGAACAACTTTTTACTGACTTGAACAACTTTTTACTGACTTGAAGAACTTTTTTCTGACTTGAACAACTTTTTTCTGACTTGAACAACTTTTTACTGACTTGAACAACTTTTTACTGACTTGAATAATTTTTTTCTGACTTGAACAACTTTTTTCTGACTTGAACAACTTTTTATTGACTTGAATAACTTTTTACTGACTTGAACAACTTTTTACTGACTTGAACAACTTTTTACTGACTTGAATAACTTTTTTCTGACTTGAACAACTTTTTATTGACTTGAATAACTTTTTACTGACTTGAACAACTTTTTACTGACTTGAACAACTTTTTACTTTGACTTGAATAACTTTTAACACACACTTGAATAACTTAGCGAGCTTACATTCAATCAAATATAAATTAAGCATTATTCTCCCATGACATCCTCGTATTGTTTCCTGAAGCAGTCACCGACTGGGAAGAAGTCCCAACACCTTTGCGTGTACATGTTCCAGACGTACGTCTCTTGACCTGGGAAGTAAGTATGTATATTTATTTTTATACTAGCTGTTGCACGCGACTTTGTCCGGGTTGAAAAATAAAAAAAAGGTTAAAGGTCCATGACATTTGAGTTTTGACGGCCTAGTGCGAGTTTTACTCGATCAAACGCGTCGAACGCATAAACGTCAATTTGTATGGTAATGAAGCAGACCTCTACACGTTAGCCACCAGGTGGCGCTGCTTTATTCCTATACAAATTGAAGTTTACTTACGCGTTCGACGCGTTTAATCGACTAAAACTCGAACTGAGCCCTCTGCATTGCCACTTTTTCCAGGCATTAGTTTTTCTTAAAGTTATTACAATAAGATGATCCCACGGGAACAGTATTTTTTTCTGGATATAAAGTACCCTATGTCCTTTCTGGTGTCCCAGACAACGTGTATGCAAAATTTCATGATGATCGGTTCAGTAGTTTTTGCGTGAAAGCGTAACAAACAAACAAAACTCACATTCACATTTATAATATTAGTAAGGAAGTATGGATTGTTTGAGCATATAACATTAGTATTACCTGTGTATTCGGTGTCCGGTTTGTTGATGAGATGCATGAGGAAGAACATGTAGTTGGCTAGATTATGTTCCCTCTGCACGTGAGTATCGAACCCGTGCGGTACCTTCAGACAAACATCACACTTTTAGTATTATAGAACTAGATTAACCTTATTGTGAGACAAAACAAAACTTGTTTTGGCCTCACAGACCCACAACGACCACTTTTTTTATTTATTTAAGTATTTATTTATTTATTTTTTTATTTCAAAAGGCTTACCAACTAAAGACATACCTACTTAATCACAATATACAACACTTACAGAAAGGACCATTAAAGGTGTTACAAAATTATAAAGATCATAGTGTTATGGACCCTGTGGGGCATCGAACTTAGGTACTAGGAGAGAGGACGCGTAAACTAAATAAAAAAAAGAATTTTATTTTATTTAAATTTAAAATAAAAATTAAAAAATATTTACATTAATATTAATATTTAAATAATAATATTATCTATAAGACATTCGTTAATGTTATAATAACATTTATTATTTAGGACTTTTTAATTTTTTTTTATAAAAATAATATTGTCGTTTTCTTTTTTAAATCATCTGGTAATTTGTTATATATTTTTATAGAAGAATTAAAGGTATTTGAAGAATTTAGTTATTAAGTAAATTATTGTATAAATATCACTGTAAGTTTTCCTTAAAAATAAATAAATAAATAAATCCCTTTCCAAACTTTAATCCTACTGTAGTTGGCAGCGCACATATTGCACCTGTGGCGTTGCTTCTGTTATAGGCGACGGTAGCCACTTACCATCAAGTGGCCCGTCAGCCTGTCTGAAAAAATATTAAGTAGTTTGTGAGCTGACCTTATCAAAGTAGTCTTTGTTGATGCCGCAAATGAAACAATTGGACTCCATGTCCTCCTTCACAGACTCCAACTGGTCGCGGAGTTCACCGAACGCGTCGATGATCAAACCTGACGCACAAATAATATTTAAATGAAAAACTGTCAACTGTCAATGTCAAATTGACAATTTTACATTTATATGTTTTACGCTCTCGCTAGCGAGTGCGGTCATTATAACTCATGACTCATGGTAGAGGTAGGTATACCTCTACCATGAGTAATATGAGGTATATATAGGTAATATGAGGTATATATAGTAATATGAGTAATCTCACAATATGAGGTAATATACCATGAAAGCGGAAAACATTTAAATGAAAAACTGTCAACTGTCATGTCAAATTGACAATTTTACATGTAAATGTTTTAAGCTCTCGCTAGCGAGTGCGGTCATTGAAAACTCATGGTAAAGGTACTGGTCAGATTGAGAAACCTATCGAGCACTAACCCTGCAAGATGGCGAGCAGGATGATGATGATAAAGAAGAAGAAGGTGATGTCGAAGATGATGCGGTACACCTCCGAGTCGTCTCCGTCGGGAGGTTCCAGTTCATCGCCGATTCCTCCGCCGGCGCGCACTCCCTTGTACAAGTTGAACACGAAGCACTGCCAACACAATTCCTCTTTAGACCATTCATAACATTTTTTTTAATTTTCCCCCGGGGGTTACCCCACCCCCACGGGGCGTATATTTCAATTTTACAATTATAGACACAAAATGACATTTCTTATTGTTAAAGGGGTCGGGGAGGGGGGATCACATGTTCCCCTGGCGAGGGTCAGGGACTCTTTTTATCTAAATATTCTATATTACATGTATTATTTTTCTGATCAATACAATTAAATTTTGTCAATATTTATTACTATCTATTGACATCCGCGCTATTTTCGTACAGTATTTTATAATTTTTTCTCTTTTGGTGTCATCTGTCATAATATATTTAACGGTATTTTTATTTATTGTTGCATCTATTTCATATTCCAGGTCTAACATTGACGACACGTTTCGTCACTCTGCTCATCAACTTGTCTGAACACAGTCATGACCAACGAACCCAGGTCGGTATCCGGCTCGAAGGATCATCTTAAACTAATTATCGTATTCACATCACACACATATTTCACTCATTGACGTATCGTATTTGACGACACGTTTGGTCTAGTGGCTAGTAACACCAGCTGTTAACCAAACGGTCGCCGGTTCTAATCCCGCTAGGGGCAAATGTTTATGTGTTAACATTTTACTACTTTTGTACCTGAATCATGGATGTTTTGTATTTATAATATATAATTAATCCAAAAAAAATTAATACACGCAGCAGCAAATATAAAAAACTAGAACTGCCAAAATATAATAACTTATATGACAAACGTAGATTGGGTTATTTGGTACCATACCTTATTAATAATTTGCCAACCGATTTAAAAAATAATATAAAACTTAAAAATATTAATGTGTGTGTGTGTATGTATATGTAATTGTATATGTGTATATGTATATTATTATTGTTATTTTTATTTTATATGTATATTATGTATATGTAACTAATAATAGTAAATATAATTAATATTAAGAATTTAAAACTATAAGTTGATAAAATTTTAAACAGCCTGTAGCAGGTGTGCAGTCTTGTTATCAACAAGGATGCACTTATGCGAGCTGGCTGCATGTTAGAGTGGGACAAGCGGGCGCGTTGTGTTGCGTTGGTTGGAGGTATTGTTTGTATGTATTTCTGTGTTAGGTTTTTAATTCTTGTACCTACTTTTCTTCATTGTAGACAACTCAGGTGTACGCTAGAAACTCAACTGAGTTTATAGTGCACCTCAACTGTGTACCATAATAAATATTGTTATTCTTGTGTAAATAAATAAAATTAAAAAAAATAGAATAAAAATGTATTTACAAAAAAAGTAATCTATGTATATAGTATATCAACTGTCTGGTATCCATAATACAAGCATTAGTTGCTTAAAAAGAGGGAGATGGAGGTGGACTGTCTTTTATGGTTAGCTTAAATACTAGTTAGATGTTCCCAAACTCTATAGATGACTGTTGATAAAAACGGAAACAAGTCTACCAAATTTTTATTAGTGAAACAGTCTAAAAAGACAGTAAGTATAGGTATATATTTATCTCACCGTGAGCATGTCGTGGCAGTTCCTGTTGACTTCGTCATCCTCCTCTTGCACGTAAAACTTGCGGAAGAAGTTGAACGCGATTACGGTGTAAATGTACACTATTATCGTCAACAACATCACCGTCAACACCAACTGTTGGGAAAAAATCAAACATTTTTTTTTAATTAGAGATGTGTTTGCTATTGGCCAACAAGCAGCTGTGTAGCAGGGAAGAGGCCTATGATGGAGCGAACTCACCCAGAAGATGCCTATTCACTCCAACTTTGAAAAGATTTAGGTTATATGAGCTCGGAAACACACACGCCGGCAGGAGTTCCAAACCTTAGCAGTGCGCATTATAAAGGATGTTTTAAAGCGCTTGGTCCGAAAAGGAGGGACTTCGGCAAGATGAGGATGGTAACCATTTGTACGTCTGTATGTCCGATGGAAGAAAGGGGAAGGCGGTATGAGCTCATGCCGCTCCTGAGCACACTCTCCGGAAGGAGGGACTATGGCCTCCTTCCACTTAGATCTACCTGGTGGATAGAAGAGGAAAAAGAAGTATCCATGGATTCACACATGGATTTAAGAGGAGATAAAGGTATCTGCGGATCCACATGTGGATTTAAGAGGAGATAAAGGTATCTGCGGATCCACATGTGGAGCCAAGTTGTGGATCCAAGTGGAAGGAGGCAAAAAAAAACCTCCCATGCTATAAATCTTTGCACAGTGACTAAAATGACAGATGGAAGAACAATAAGAAGCGTAACCTGTTTTCCATTGTGCGTGACCGACTGCAAAATAGTCCTCAAGGTCTTGAATCCAACAGCAACATCTAGAAGGTGAGCGGCGAAGAAGAAATTGTTGAAGTTTCCCATGACCGAGAAGCAGAAGTACCAGAGCGAGTACAAAAACGAATTGTCCGTTATCGTCACGCCAGCCTTCCACACTTGGTAGCGCCAATCTATGTTTATTATACTGAAATGAGAAATACATTGTTTACATTACATTGTGTCCATATTCCATGTCCATGTTGTGTCCATTGTCATCACATATTATCCACATTATACTCGTAAACACTTTTGAGATTTATCATTATACCTACATGTTTGTCTTGTCCATCATTTGTTCACAGTAAAATACGGACAGACAAAAAATGTACAAAACAAAAACATCGCTAACGTTTTTCAGTTAAATTGCAAATGAAAAGAAGACACAAATTTGACTTAGTTATCATTTATAAAGACATAATGACACGTTTGGTCTAGTTGCTAGTAACCCTGGCTATAACCAAACGGTCGCGGGTTCGAATCCCGCTAGGGGCAAATGTTTATTATGTGTTAAAATTTTACCTTTTTACCGAGTCTTGGATGTTTTGTATTTATAATAAGTATGTATTTACAAAAAAAACCTATGTAGTATATCAACTGTCTGGTATCCACATAATACAAGCATTAGTTGCTTACTGTGGAACTAGATGGTGCTGTGTGGAATGTGTGAAGATATTTATTTATTTATAAAAAAAAAACTCACTAATGGACAAATCCCTTGCTGCCCTCGTCCTCCTGAGCCGAGAAGGATGTCTTCTCCATTCCTAACATGTTAGATATTGAGTCAAAGTCGTACGTCTCCGAGTATTTGGCGCGAACTTTCTTCTTGACAAACTTGTCCCAATAGTTAACCGGAAATGATCTAGAATAAAAAAAAAATTAAAGGTGTAGCGTAACCTATAGTTTATAATCGAACAGGCTACTCTTCGGTTAGAACTAGACAAAAAAAGCTTGATTTTTTTTTATGAGTAACATAGGCTAGCCTAAGAATTCCTAAACTACTGCACCGATTTTGATAAAACTTCGTAACCATAATGTAATTTGGTCCAACTTAAAAGATAGGATTAAAAGATAGAACTTAGAAGATTAAAGTTGTAATATTGAACCCGGGCGAAGCCCCGCTACATTACACTATGCTATGCTATTGCTATGCTATGCTATGCTATGCTATGCTACTCTACGCTATGCTACGCTATGCTATGCTATGCTATGCTATGCTATGCTACGCTATGCTATGCTATGCCATGCTATGCTATGCTATGCTATGCTATGCTATGCTATGCTATGCTATGCTATGCTATGCTATGCTATGCTATACTATACACTATACTATACACTATACTAACCGCATAGTAAGCCAGTATTACGGTTAGTAGTTCCTACCAACTTATTCCTTGTTCATTCAAGCAAAGAATTAGGCAACAGAACACAGACATGTCAGTTGCCATTTACAATAAAAAGTTATAAAATGAACTTACTTGGCAGATATAACAAGTTTGTCCCAGTGTCCCTTAAGGTCGTCATCTTCCGGTTGCTCGGCGATGTACAATCCGTCAAACTCCAGTTTTCGAGCAATTTCTTTTTCGCGTTTGAAGATTGCTAACGGCACCTTAAATGTGAAAATACCTATTATGTGGCACTTTTCAAAGGCGAATTATGTTCATTATTTTCTAAATAATTAAGACTTTCTATATTGCTTCTCATCATCAATTTATTCACTTTAAAATTTCCTGGTATAGCAGACAAGAAAAGTGCTTTATCAGTTTCGATTACAAATTCCATTCATTTCAAAATTCTCTAAGGCTTAAATTTGAAATAGGTATTGATAACTGATTGACATAATTTGTCATCGCTAATAAAGATAGCAATAGAAATTGTCACTTTGAATTTTCAAAGGAAAACAGACTTTATCGTTCTATAACATACAAAGAATGTTCAATCTTAAGGTGATAAAGCACTTTATTTGTCGAGTTTACATAGCTATGTATATAAACATCTATATTAAAATTTACTAAACAATATAATTTCTAAAGAACATTCTAAAGAAAAGCTTAAAAGCAACCTTCACTTGTTTTTTTTTAAATCACATACCAAATTATATTTCTTAAATTTATCACCAGTATAAAGTTCAAACCTAACAGTTATATCGGTCGATGGAAGCAAAAAGAAAGATACGGTACGTTCTTACATTACGTAGGTAATCGCGATAAATGAGCCTCAATCATATTAAAGTACCTATATATAACTATGGATTTATACGATATAAAATCATATAAATCCATAATAAATCATATAAAATCAAAACGATATAAAATCATATAATTCTATACTTAGTTGTAGTAGATTGATAACACATCGAACGCGTACTATATAATAATAGAGAGAGATTACAATGTATTCAAAATTCGGTTTACAATCAATCCTACAAACAGATTAATTAGCATTTGTAGTACGATTCTCACCTTGAGATGATAGTATCCGATGAGTATGGCCAGCGAGACGATGGAGTGCAGAACTGCCGCCACTTTGATTACGTGTTCCATATAGAAGAAGTCCTCGTCTATGTGAACTATCTCTAAGGGATCCTCATCCTCACCGGATTCGCCGCTACCTCCTACGACATAATATCAAAAATATATATAAACTATCTTCCCACTTTCTTTTGACGCCAAAAACGCTGTTCTAAGTTGCTGAGGAGTTGGTTGTTCCGCAGACTATTTGATGCTGCAACTTCAGGTCAAGGTTACTATGTCATTGAAATACAACCAAAGTAACATTAAATCAAACTCCATACCTATCTAGGATTGTACACAGATACATACATACACAGAACGGTACACAAAAACGTACATATGTTAAAAACACATATCTTTGTGATATGATAACCGAATTAAAATTTGTGCGGAACTGTTCTAATTTTTGAAGTGTAAACAAAGCTGTATGCTTCAAACCAATATAATAATATTATAACAAGATTAAGAACTCTTAATGCTGTGATACTTAAATATAAAAAAAGACGATATTTTTTTATCTAGGCCTTATACTCACCATCTCCGCTGCCTGAGCCGGAACCAGATCCGGATCCTGAAATACTTCCGAGACCGGAACCGTCGTCATCCGAATCCAGAATAGATGCCTGTCAATATTACGGAGGTTATATTAAGTATATATTTCCAAATGGAGTAGGTACTATCGAAAATTAAAATTAATATTTAAAAAAACTGTCTACGGATTGACTGATATAAGTATAAGCACTTAACTGAATTTGCATTAAGAATTAAGTAAGTAAATTAAAATAAAAATCAGTATCCACATCCGCATTCGCGTATGTGGTCCTCTAAAATGCGCTGTTAAAGTACTGTTGTACTTGTTATAGCAAGAAGAAGTCATTGTTGTTATAGCAACAAGAGGTTATAATATTGCTTATGGTTTTTTTAGCAACAAGTTTTATAACAACAAGAAGGATTATAGCAACAAGAGGTTATATTGCTTATGTATTTTTAATTTTTTGTTATACCAACAAGTGTTAGAGCAACAAGAGGTTATATTGCTTATGTTATTTGTTATAGCAAACGAGGTTATATTGCTTATGTATTTTTAATTTTTTGTTATAGCAACAAGAGGTTATACTGCTTATGTTATTTGTTATAGCAACAAGAGGTTATATTGCTTATGTATTTTTAATTTTTTATCATAGCAACAAATGTTACTTATAGCAACAACAAGTCATATACCAACAAGAGGTTATATTGCAAATATATTTTTTTAAATTTTTAACGCGGACTATATCGCTGGCACCAGCTAGTAATAAATAAATATAATTTATTTATTACTAGCTGGTGCCAGCGATATATTTATTTTATTATTAAATATATTTAAAATTCCCATCATTCCACTTACCTTGTAGAAGAGAAGAACGAAGTTGATACAGAAGGCGAGCACTAGCGCGACATACTTCAGGTTGTAAAAGTTCCTCGCCAAGAAGGAGACGGCGCGACGCGTGTACTGCGATAAGTCCACTTGGGAAAGCGCCGATGGTGCGGGAACTTGCACGGCCTGCGCCCAATTAATTCACTACATAGTATAAAACAAAGTATAAAACAAACAAAGCTTCCTGCTGTCTGTCTGTCTGTCTGTCCCTATGTATGCTAAGCAACTAATTTTATTGCGGTTTTGTCTGTCTGTCTTTCTGTCCCTATGTATGCTTAGATCTTTAAAACTACGCAACGGATTTTAATGCGGTTTTCACTAATGGATAGAGTGGTTCTCGAGAAAGGTTTTAGTATATAAATTACAAAGTTACGCGGACGAAGTCACGGGCACCGGCTATTAAATTATAAACACACCCCCGACTTTCACGCTATATCTGCTGTAAGTTGCTGAAGAGTTCGTTATTTCGCAGACTACTTTATGCTGCGGACTAGTGTAATCCTTAGTAATATTATAAATGTGAATGTGAGTTTGTTTGTTTTTTTGAATGCGTATCAAGCAAAAACTACTGAACCGATCACCATGAAATTTTGCATACACCATAGATAAATGATTGGTCTCGCTGGGCTCGACTAGATAGAGCGCTATACAAAAACAATAGCTCCGTGAATGCGGCAACTTTTTATTGTAGTGTGTGTAAAAAAAGTCGGCTACTTTTTATCACTTTTTACACAGTTTCACTACGTAAACTGACATTTTATTATGTCCAAAATTTAATAAAACATTCGGCACGTACACATCACAGATAGTTTGCAGTGTGACTGGCTCGGGTACGCCGAATTCGGCGTAGTATTTGTTGCCGCATTATACAAGTACGACTGCGGTATCTGGTCGAGCGAAGCGAGACTAATTATTAATCTAAGGCATACACGTTGTCTGCGACACCAGAACGTGTATATGCAAAATGCTACTTTTGCTACATAGCTAATCCAGCAGTCAAGATATTGTGCATCTACGAGCATATTTAATGAAAGCTATTCATTACCTTTTTGAATTTTCTTCTACTTCCTTGCTGCTTCAATTGTAAATGAATGCAAAATGATTACAATATCTTTAATAATGTCACTATAATGATACTAAGTAATTTTTAACATGACACCTATCGCTTTCTGGCTCTTAAGCAAGTTTGCAATGAATAAGTTTGCAATTTTAAGCAAGCATAAAAGCCTAGGAGCTATGGACAGTCGTTTTATGTGGCAACATCAACACGATATTTCATTACTATCAGTTAAAAAACTATTTTTTTTTAACTCAATAGGTTTACATGAAACTAAAGAAGCTGCTCTTAAATGTCTTACAAAAATTCCAAATAATATATGTTCCCTAAGCGTGAACCTAATGATTGGAAGTTGAAGCTTGAAGAAAAGCTATGAAAGCCAAAAAAACACCTTTTTGCTCTCTGCTTCGATGGCAGACATGGCGGCTTGTTGGGCCGCCTGTGCTTCAGCTCGTTCTTGGGCTTGCTTCTTGAATTGTTCACCTCTGAAAAGCACCAATGCACAACGATACAATTATTATAAAACAAAGTCCTCCGCCGCGTCTGTCTGTCTGTCTGTCTGCCCCTATGTATGCTTAGATATTTAAAACTACGCAATAGATTTTAATGCGTTTTTCAACTAATGGATAGAGTGGTTCTCGAGGAAGGTTTTAGTATATAATTTACAAAGTTACAAGCGGGCGAAGTCGCGGGCAGCAGCTAGTTATATATATATAAACCGATTTTGATAAAATTTCGTAACTATGTGCAATTTGGTACAACTTATAGAACCGTTTTTATTTTGAACCCGGGCGAAGCCGTTAGCTGGCCCCTAGTTACATATATGTGTCATCTTAAACTTTGATCCAATTATAACAAATGACTCACCCTAGTAAGTCAATGAGGGAAGGTGGTTGTTCGTCCTGTCTCTCTGTCTGCTCGTCCGTTGCCTCCGTCTCCTCCGAGGAGGGAGTCGACGCAGGAGACTCGTGAGGTTTCATTTGAATCCTGGAAGGCAGACAAGAAAATCTCACAAGTCTGCCTTTCCCCAAAGCCCAAGCCCAAAGTTGTCTGTGGAATGGTTGCTCCGAAACAGTTGAGCTGTAGTAGCTCGGTCACGGTAGTACTTAGTTGTGTTTCCATCCATAACTCAGGTACAAAGGTAAATGTTAACACATAAACATTTGCCCTAGCGGGATTCGAACCCACGACCTCTTGGTTAGAAAGAAGAAAGAAAGAAAGAAAAGAAATTTTATTAAGCCAACACAAATGGCACATGCAATACACGTTTAATCCAAACAATATGGTATTGACAACAGTACCGTATTTGCCAGTGCATGCACCAGTGCCCTGACCCAAATAGGCACCCAACTCAGCATGCTGTGTGTGCTACAAGACACACACAGCGCTGATCTTCCGCTGGGGACCTCATAATTAACAGCTAGGGTTACTAGCCACTAGACCAAACGTGACCTCAAATTTTTTAAGTTATTAACAATATTTTATTAAGTTTAATTTTATTGATTTTTAGTGTCTTTTTGACCCGTTTTTGACTAATGAACAATGGAAAAAGATAAGTCGGAACAGTTTTTTTTTTAATTTCAATTAAATTTTTAAAATATTAAAAGTAAGCCTGTTTGGACGACCTTTATATAAAAAAAAGTACATATTATTGAAATTAGCAATTTTGTTCCATAAAAGTGACTCTACTTACTGGCCATTGTCCTCTTTGGTTATATCCAATCCGAAAGCTGACACCTGCATTTGTCCAGTATCGTCAGCCGGTGGTAACGCTGGTAGATGTCGCATTGGACCTGTTACATAGCGGTTCAATTATACACATTAAAATGTTTTTTGTAACAAAAACATCAATGAAGAATCCTACTACTAATAATAATCGATCGATTTTCATATATAAGCCCGGCAAATTATGACAATTTAAGTATGGGAGTAAAATAAAAATTGTCACACAGAATGCGTTACGTTCTATTTTCGAACATTTGAGAATATCTCTGAAGTTTCAGAGATGTTGCGCCATCTACGCAATATCACTGAAACTAGAATATGTTACGTAATAATACATCCTTGCGGACAGAGACGGCGCTGATATTAATTCGTTATCTAATATACAAAATTCTCGTGTCACAGTGTTTGTTGCCAAACTCTTCCGAAACGGCTGGACCGATTTTGATGAAATTTTGTGTGCTTATCGGGTAGGTCTAAGAATCGGCCAACATCTATTTTTCATACCCCTAAATGTTAAGGGTGATCCACCCCAAAACGGATATGGTAATAATTTGTAAATTATTTATTCATATCGGTACATTGGCAGGAAACTGTCAAATTAAGTTCTATTGAAAACATTAAGATAAATCTTAACTTAAAAGCTTTTACATCAATCACGTGTACAATCACCCAGAAAAAAAAAAAACAGAAATTAAAGGCCATGTCACATCTACCCGTATGCCGTACACGACAGAATGGGTATGCGGGTAAATGAAGTCATGTTAATCAAATTAATATAAAATTATAAAGAATTATAAATAAAAGTAAACGTTGTGTCAGTTGTGTGTTAAAATACCCAAAGCAGATTTTTTTTACATTACTGAAATATAATTTTCCACATTTTATTTAATGATTAATTTTAAAAAGTTATAAATTAAGCGTTAAATTTGGAAGATAGATAAACCGTAATTAGTTAAACCTGCGTTTGGCGATTTAGTTTGGTTGTTTCCATTTTTTGTGGGATTGGTCACTTTGCGAAATTACTACAAATATCTAGATAATTTCTTGAATATCGTCGTTGTAAAACCAAAATCTGCTATGTGCAAAAATATACTTTTGAGACATTGACAAAAAAAATATACTGAAAATATTTACATGAAGATTTATTAAAAAAATATATTTAAACTTAGGGTTTTTATATGTATTTTAAACGTAAAATTTTAATACTCTATTATTTTGATAATAGAGTAAATTATTCACATAACAGATTCTAGCTGCTGCACGTAGCATTTTTTATTAAGATCTGAACAACGTTATAATATAGAAATTAGTGCCAAATTATTACATAAAAAAATATCAGCTTTTTGTTACATTAATTCAGCTTTGATAGTTAATTGTGCAATGGATTCATTTGACTATTAATATTATAACAGTTTTTAGGTTAGATTTGACTTAACAAAAAATATTTTACAATAAATTATCAATTATAATAAGTTAAAAGCTATATTCTTATTTTTTTACAAAACTTCAGAGTGAAACTGTAACTTATTAAACCAAAAATTATTAAGGCCAAAAAATAAGTTAATTAAACTAATATCTGAAAAAAAAAAAACTGCTCAAAAACTTCAAAAAAAAAAAATCATAAATATGAAAATTGCTTGCAATTTCTCCATCTAGGTGGTTTGAAAGATTTAAAATTATATTTTATTGCAAAGCATATTTCCGAATACTCTTTTCCGTAAGTGTGTGACCAATCCCTTAGAAGCCGTAAGCGGCACACTACCTCTTGTGTGTATGTCTGCCTTACTTTGTTGGTGTAGCAACCTGTGCCTCAACTGACCAATTTTCTCCTCCTCAGTCGGTTCGGGAGGCGGTTCATCCTGCTGAGGACCTCGCATTAGCCCCAGGAGCACTCCGAATATATACCTGATGATGACGATTAGAATTATTTATATATTCATTTACTTGGGAATCATAAGCAAACACATATATAATTTCGTAAACATAAATTAATGATTGGTTTCGCTGCGCTCGACTAGATACCGCGCTATCTGAATACAATAGCTCCGTGAATGCGGAAACTTTTTACTGTAGTGTGTTTAAAAAATCGTCACTTTTTATCACTTTTTACACAGTTTCATAATATTTTTACAGTTTTACTACGGAAACTGGTATTTTATTATGCCTAAAATTTAATAAAACATTCGGCACCTACACATCACAGACAGTTTGCAGTGTGGTTGTCTTGGGTACGCCGAAATCGGCATTTTACAAGTACGACGGCGGTATCTAGTCGAGCGCAGCGAGACCAATCATTTATCTATGAAACCAATATATAGAATTGTTTATAAAATAAATTTCCTTTAAGTATTTGTCATTCTACCCACCTTAGATTTTACTATATAAGTAGGGTATATAATAGATAATTATAATGATTGACTAGAACAATTACCTACTATTTGCTTATTTTATGTTTATGTTATTTTATGTTACAAAAAAATATAATAATTAAAATATAAAAATGTGGGTAGATAGATATAATAATTGTGTATCAAAAATAATTATGTAAGATGCAAACATGATTTCCATTGGTGGTACAAATTTGTCAATTTCATTATTACACTCAAGAAATAAATTCATGCTGAATTCATGCAATCTATATATGTATAGAAAAATGTAGTGTTGGTTTGTGTATAACTTAAAAATTCGAAAAAAATTTACACAGTATGCAATCCGTTACAAGGCAATCCTTGTATTAGCATCTGTATTTTGCGTAACAATATAATTCTTGATCGCGAGAAAAAAAAATTGTTTTTTACGGCGCCAACTGCCGAAAGCGAGGAGAACTAACTCGCCAACGATAACCGCTGTCACATTTAAAGTGGCAGTTAGCCGTTGTCATGGCAACCGCTGACCGTTGAACGTCACAGAAAACTACAGCGAAGCGTGGTCGGGCTCAGCTAGTTTCATGATATATCTTTATGTTATATCTTTAGTAAGTAACTACTACATTTACTTAGTAGATTTCATAGGTCGGATTTTAAATTTTCAACCCAAAGATAATTGATTGGTCTCGCTGCGCTCGACTAGATAGAGCGACATACAAAAGCAATAGCTCCGAAAATGTGGCAACTTTTTATTGTAGTGTGTGTAAAAAAAATCGTCACTTTTTATCACCTTTTACCCAGTTTCATACTATTTTTACACAGTTTCCCTACGCAAACTGGTATTTTATTATGCCTAAAATTTAATAAAACATTCGGCACGTACACATCACAGACAGTTTGCAGTATGACTGGCTCGGGTACGCCGATTTCGGCGTAGTATTTTTTGCCGCATTTTACAAGTACAACGGCGGTAACTAGTCGAGCGCAGCGAGACCAATCATTCATCTATGATTCGACCGTTAGAAACATCAAATCCGACTAATCCGTTAATATCTTTGCAGTGACAATAATTTAAATAAATAAAAAACTATATATAGACACATAGAAAAGGACAAGTTACATACATACATACATACATACATACAGAAAAATCGTAATATATTTTATCAATTACCAATGACTGTGCACCAGTGTTGCGTGAAATTATAAACAAAATAAAACGATGAGGCGATGAGACAATTGTTATTATTTCGCTGAATATTTCTCTTTCTTAACGACTAGCTGTTGCACGCTACTTCGTCCGCGTAACTTTATAAAATATAGGTTATGTTACTCGCTGATAATGTAGCTTTCTATAGGTGAAAGAATTTTTCAAATCGGTCCAGTAATTTCGGAGTCTATTCAATTCAAACAAACAAATCATTCTACTAAACCGATTTTGATAAAAATTCGTAACTAGAATATTAAGCTTATAATATTATTATAATATATTAGTAATATTATTATAATATTATTAGTAATATTTAGCTTATGCTCCGCTCGCACGAAGAATCTGGCACGAATAATTTATTCCCATTTGCCACTAAAAAGTATGCTCTACTGGCACGAATCAAAACTTTTTAAAATAATTTCTCCTTTCGCACGAATACATATGCTCCATTGCCACGAGACACGAGACTACTCTAAATTTGTACAGTTAGACACAAAAATAAATAAATTTTAATATATGATTCGGTCCAACTAAAAATAATTTAATATAATAATTTATAAGGTATGTTTGTAATGAATAAACTCAAAAACTAGTGGAATGTTTTTAAAAATTCTTTCACCCATAGAAAGCTACATTATCAGCAAGTAACATAGGCTATCTAATATATAAAATTCTCGTGTCGCGGTGTTTGTTGCCAAACTCCTCCGAAACGGCTGGACCTATTTAGATAAAATTTTGTATGCTTATCGAGTAGGTCTGAGAATCGGCCAACACCTATTTTTCATACCCTTAAATGTTAAGGGTGGTCCACCCTTAACATTTTTTTTAAATTTTTTTTTGGCAAAAAGTTTGTCGGGTCAACTAGTATTTTATAAATTTACGCGGACGAAGTCGCGTGCAACGACTATTATTAAATATTTTGCTCTCGATAAAACTGCTAACCTTATTTTCCTAAGTATAAACAAGAAACGAATGAACATACTGACCTGACAATTACGACGACACTGTATCCAGCGTAATAGAACAGATAGAAGAACATCTTGAAGAAGCCAACGGCCAGTTCGGAGGGAGGCACGTGTTGTAGATCCGCCATTTTCTGCTTTATGTTCGCAAACGATAAGGACGAGAATGCCATGGCGATGCCTTCCTTAAGCGTTTGATAGCCGCGCCTCAACGGGTTCTTGTCGGCCCTGAAAATTGCAAAACTCTTGCGTCAATAATGTACAGTCGGGGTAAGAAAAGGTTCGACATTTAATTTTGCTTGCACCGGGGCAATTATCAGTCATGCTAAAGTTTCATTTCAAACGTCTGCTTAGTGCTTTGTTTTCAAAAGGTACTAAGAGTCTACGACTTTAAAAAATTTACGATTACAGAGGGGATTTTGGGATTTACTCGAGCGCATCAGATGCAGATGTATGTTCCCCACGTGTCTCCGATGTCTCCGATTTTTTTAATTTTTGTTTTTTGATTATAATTTTTTAAATTTCGATTTTATTACTTTGACATTTTTTTTCTTATTTGTAATGCATTTTCATTTAGATTTTATTTTTAAATTTTTGGAGTTTGTTTTTTGTTTGTCGAAATTATGTACCAAAAGCTAAACTAAAGTGAAATATGTGTTCAGCTCTAATTGACTTGCACAGCTTGCACACTAGACCAAAATGTTGAGCGATGCGATTGGAGTGTTGAGTGTGCTAGGCTGTTACTGTTTTAATATAAATAAATAAATAACGGATACGTATTAATCTGCCGGTTTGGTTGGTGGGGTTGGTGGGGGTGGGGGTAAAATTGTAAATACAACTCGAGCACGTCAGATATTCATAGGAGATGTTAAGTGAACCCAAACTAAGCTCCCATTTAAAATACAGACGATTCGGATGTAACTCAAGCTCGTGGCAGCTTTTTGAAAATGCAAAAAGGATTTTCGGCGATTGCAATTTTCTAATACTCGAGCGCGTCAGATTCTCATACAGACGGTTTAGCCTGAACTCTTGATCGTGCTGATTCTTAATCTGACGATTATTTGGAGGATTTTCTTTAATACAGCGTCTACAAAATTTTGAACGCCTGTAGACGCTCACCCTACCGCTGAAATAAAAAACATCATATAACCTTTTTTTTCTTTCTACCATCTAATCTTCAAAATCCCCACGACGCTCGAGTGACTCCACATTTAGCATCGTTGGCTCTCCTCCCATAAAAGACTGAAGCAACCCTACAATCCCCAATTTATAGGGACATAATAAATGAAAATCGATTCTTAAGGAGTAAACTCCAAAAAGCATTGGACTGGTTTTAAATGATGTCCTTTGAAACACAATGTAGAAAAGCCCTCCCACCTTTCCTCTTCATCGTCTCCGAGGTAGACGTGGTAGCTCTCCCTGTTCTTGGGCCCGCCGACCGTCTCCTCGGAGGCCGCCATCAGGCCCGACGCGTGAGTCATCTCGAAGATCGCGTCCTCGCAGAAGTTCACGAACGCCTCCAACTTCTCCTTGTCTCCGCCCTCGGTCACTATGCTGTAGAAGAAAGCTCGTTTCGATTCCTGAAATTACAAATTTTAACTTTATATTTTCTTTTTTCTTGTTTGTATAAATTTAGGTGTTTTTTTTTGTATTTTATAATACAAATTTATAATTTTTTGTCTGGTATCCATAATACAAGCATTAAGTTGCTTACTTTGGAACTAGATGGTGCTGTGTGGAATGTATTTATTTATTTATTTATTTAATACACTGGCTGGTGGCCGCGACTTAGTCCGCGTTCTGGATGGATCCATCCATCCATACATACAACATACATACATACACATATACATACATCCTTCCATACATCCATGCAAACATTCGAATTTATAATATTACCTAGTAGGTACGGATTCATGGATACGATTCAAAGCGCCTTAATATAATAACCAACCTTAATTTGAGGTTTCTCCCACTGCTCAATGTTGGACTCTTTGATCTCGAAATAGACTCGTTCGATCCTTTTCGAGCCGCCCATAATCTCTATGCGACCGAGGAATGGCTCGAAGTAATTCAGCACAGAACCAGCAGTTTCCAGGAAACGAGCCAGTCTGGAATGTATTCAACCATAACATTATTGGCTAGAGTTAATTAACGTCCGACACAAAAACGGGGTGTTGTAACTTTGACATGTTTGTCTATGGAATCGCTGCTCCCAAACGGATAGACTAATTTGTGTGTGTGTGTGTGTGTGTTCTTAGATATAATTTATGAAGATCTGTTCAGGCCTAAAGTAGTGAAATTCCTTCGTCAACAAGGATAATAGTCTGATCGTCTTCAAACACCTGAATAGATCTTCATAAACTACTTTATTATATCTAAAAACGATAAAAAAAACTGGATTAAAATCGTTCCATCCGTTTGAAATCTACAGATACACAGAGATATACGCTAAGCTTATAACACCCCGTTTTGCGTCGGGCGTCGCGGGTTTAAAATAAGTTCCACCATGTTAGCGAATGATTTTTTTTATTAGAAATGGGTTTACTCTTGGCCAACATCCAGCTGTGTAACGAATATGAGGCCTATTATGATAGAACACGATAATTAGTTTAAAATGATCCTTCGAGCCGGATACCGACCTGGGTTCGTTGGGCATGTGTTCAGACAAGTTGGTGAGCAGTACGGCCAAGTTGAAGCCGATCTCCTTCGCCGGCTCGTGAAACCGATCGCAAAAGCCCACGTAGTCCAATTTGCCATCGTGGTTTGTTTCGCAACAAGCCAGAAGGAACTCTATTTCTTCACTGAAAGGTTTAAATTTGATTAGTAACGACAATTCTCGTTTTCCATTTGGACAAAGTAAATGAGTAAATTTTTTTACAATAGCTGTGCCTGGAAGCTTGACGCGTTTTTAAGTTCTAAAAAAGGACATCAGCTAATAATTAATTTGATCGAAATATATAGTACTAACTGGTGCCCGCGACTTCGTTCGCGTTGAAAAAGCAATATCAATCAATATTGATCAATCAATCAAATAGCAATATCAAAGCAATCGCCTGACATCATTATTGCTATTACACTTAGCCAAGACTTAGTTTCCTTAATTTTAGATAATCCCTCGGGAGCAGTACTTTTTTTCTGGATGAAAGGTACCCTATGTATTTTTTGGTGTCCCAGACAGCGTGTATGCAAAATTTTATGGTGATCGGTTCAGTAGTTTTTGCGTGAAAAAATTACAAACATCATACAATACAAATACAAAATCCATACATCCATACAAACTTTCGCATATATAATATTAAGTACGGAAGTACGTATTAAGTAGTATTAGTGTATATCAACAAAGAAAATTCTTTGGAGACTTACGGAGTATAACTCTTCTGCTGTTCCATTTTCTCCTTGAAATCCTTAGGCAGAACCCATCCGTCGCTATTGGGATCTATTTCTTGGAAACTGGAGCTCGACGTTAGGTCTTTCAGTTTCAGGAACATGTCGAAGTATTTGAGGATCAGCTCCACGTTCGAGGCAGATTCCACCAGTGTGTCCACCATTTGTTTTCCAATTGTTCCTGGATATTATTCTTACTATTAATATTATTACTTAATATTATTCTTACTATTAATATTATTACTTAATATTATTCTTACTATTAATATTATTACTTAATATTATTCTTACTGTAAATATTATTACTTAATATTATTCTTACTTATAATATTATACTTTTGTATAAGTATTTAAAAATTATTTATTAAAAAAATCTCATGAGAGATATTAAGAAAACCGGGATATTTAAGTTGAGTAAAGTTTTTAATGGTTGTTATTTTATTAATCTATCAGCAAAAAAAAAAATTAACTTAACCTAAAATACATACTATATTGATCAGCTACGAGTCCTATTTAATCAGCAACTAAATATACAAGATCAACCAAAAAAAGTTGCCGACCAAATAGATATTTTTCTGAATTTTTACACAATATGCAAACCGCTTCAAAGATTGATCTTATCTATTTTATGCATAATAATATAATCAAGATCGCGAGAAAAAAACTTGTCAACTTGACATCTGCCGAAACTTGTCAACGACACCGTTGTCACATTTAAAGTGGAAGTTAGCTTTTGTTATGGCAACCGAATTAATATAAGACTAAGCCACAGCGAAGCGTAGTCGGGCTCAGCTAGTTTGTAATAAAATTATTAAACAGGAAATACCGACAATCCCAGTTGTCCATGCTAGGAGTAATCAACGACACCGTTGTCACATTTAAAGTGGAAGTTAGCCTTTGTTATGCCTCCGAATTAATATAAGACTGAGCCACAGCGAAGCGTGGTCGGGCTCAGCTAGTTTGTAATGAAATTATTAAATAGAAAAACCCATAATCCCATGGTCCATGTTATCAAAAACTAATCAAAAATTAAGGCAGCGCTACATGCTACTTACCATTGACGACATTCCCTTCGAGCATGGACAGCATCATAGTGATCATGTCCTTCTGCAGATTCAGTAATTCCTTCAGCAAGTCCACTTGGGACGAATGCTTCGATAGTTTGTCTTGCATGTGAGAGAATAAAAACAGGAAACCGCCCACTGCGTCCCATAATCTAGAGAACATCCAATCTGATTATTGCAAGAACATTTGACGACACGTTTGGTCTAGTGGCTAGTAACCCTAGCCGTTAACCAAACGGGCGCGAGTTCGAATCCCGCTAGGTGCAAATGTTTATGTGTTAACATTTTACCTTTGTACCTGAGTCATCGATGTTTTGTATTTATAATATGTATGTATTTACAAAAAAATAATAATCAACTGTCTGGTATCCATAATACAAGCATTAGTTGCTTACTGTGGAACTAGATGGTGCTGTGTGGAATGTGTGAAGATATTTATTTATTTATAACATACTATTGATTGGTATCATCAAATGTCTCAGTGTTACATTTATGCATTTTCTTAATTTTTATTTAATATTTTAAAAATATTAGTTGAAATACTTAAGTAAGTATTAATAAACGCGAAATTTTACATACACATTGTCCGAAACAGCGACTATTATAATATAATGGAAGGCCAATAATTTAATCCTACTATAATATTACTATCTTAAAGCTATTGCAATATTTTAGACAGACGAACTCATTAGTCGAGTATTTAAAACTTAATTCTCTGTCTGTCTGTCTGCCTTTGAAGTAACTCGTCATTAAGAAATGGTACGATTTTAAGCGACTGCTGAAATTTGCTGAGACTTGCTGAAGACCAGCGCAGGTTTCTAAAACCTGCATTATGCTGAATTGGAGCCGGTTTGTTGCAGAGGACGTTTCTGTGTGTATTTTAAGTTTTTTTTTATGTACCTATGTCCTTTGTAGCAAATAAAATAAAATAAAAAATTAGTTTTATGTCATGGAGTTTTGTATTTATTGTATTTACCTGGAATGTGCTAACGCCTGTTGGTTCTGAGTGCAAGGGCCCTGAATCACTTCTGTGAGCGTGTTGAACACTTGCGACGCAACACCGATCGCCTTGAAGAAGTTCGCTTTGCCAGCTGGATCGATCAATTCCTGTCGATTTATAGACAAATCATATACCTATTATACTTCATTCTTTTAAATAGAAAAAAAAAGCAATATATAAAAAGGTAGATAAGATTTAGACCATAGATAAATGATTGGCCTCGCTGCGCTCGACTAGATACTAGATACCGCCGTCGTACTTGTAAAATGCGGCATAAAATACTACGCCGAATTCGGCGTACCCGAGCCAGTCACACTGCAAACTGTCTGTGATATGTGTACGTGCCGAAAGTTTTATTAAATTTTAGGCATAATAAAATACCAGTTTGCGTAGTGAAACTGTGTAAAAATATAAAAAAATTATGTAAAAAGTGATAAAAAGGGACTATTTTTTACACACACTACAATAAAAAGTTGCCACATTTTCGGAGCTATTGCTTTTGTATAGCACTCTATCTAGTCGAGCGCAGCGAGACCAATTAATTATTTATCTTTAGATTTTGACGTTAATGCGAAGTGAAATGAAAAGCGAAGCATACCTACACGTTAGCCACCAGGTGGCGCTGTTTCATTCCCATACCTTTTTACGTTTACGCGTTCGACGCGTTTGACAGAGTAAAACTCGCACTGAGGCCTTCTGATACATGTGAATTTATCGCCTCACCTTACTGGAGTAGTGCCAGTAGAAATCCATTATGGACTCCTGGAGCCGCAGCAAGTAGTCGACGGTACAAATGACCACATTCACCGTTGTCGTGTTACCGGCTTGGGTACGAAGGTAATTCTGCCATTCTGTACGAAAACAAAAAAAATGAGCCGTCGAGGGACACCTGGCAGATGTGAAATATGAAAATACTAGCTGGTGCCCGCGACTTCGTCCGCGTACTGGACGAAAGGTACCCTATGTCCTTTCTGGTGTCCCAGACAACGTGTATGCAAAATTTCATGGTGATCGGTTCAGTAGTATTTGCGTGAAAGAGTTGAAAGCGTAACAAACAAACTCACATTCACATTTATAATATTTAGTTAAAAAATTCTATCTTTAAAAAATACATAATAATGATTCCTTCAAAGTGTTGGCCAAAGTGTGACCAAATGTTTAGTTTAAAAAATAAGTTTTAGTTCCGTCGAATTGTCGGCCAAGGTTTGGCCAAAATGTTGCCAAATGTTGGCGTCGCAAGGCCAACATCTGTTGCAATAGATGTTTCACATCAAAAAAATCAATATATTTTTAATGTGTGTCGCTCTTACAAAAATGCCATTTGTCTATTAGACTCGTACTTATGGTACTTAAGGTAAGTACTTAGCGTTAGAAATCAAATTTTAAGTATGGTGCATCCAATGGTTGGACATGAGGCCTACCCTAAAATTTACTCATGTCTATGAGTAAATACGCTTGGGGATTTGCCAATACCTCTCAAGTTGGCGTTGGCGAAAGAAGTCTAAGATGCGTTTTATGAGACACTAAGACAGATGGTATAGAAAATTCATGTGCAGACGACAAAAAATTGTAAACTAGCACTCACCGAGATTGTGTCCCTCGCACGTGAGTTGTATGAAGCGGAACAAAGCGCAGGTGAATTCAGCGTCGTGCATATTCTTCTCTCCAGCAGCTCCTTCCAGACCCACGCCGAGGCCTGAAAGCAACAAATAATTAATAAATATCTTCACACATTCCACACAGCACCATCTAGTTCCAGATTAAGCAATTAATGCTTGTATTATAGATACCAGACAGTTGATATTCTACATAGATTACTTTTTTTTTGTAAATACATACATATTATAAATAAAAAACATCCATGACTCAGGTACAAAGGTAAATGTTAACACATAACATTTGCCCCTAGCGGGATTCGAGCCCGCGACCGTTTGGTTAACAGCTAGCCAGGGTTACTAGCCACTAGACCAAACGTGTCGTCAAAAGAATAAATATGCAATATTAGAATATTACTCAATTACATTTCTTGGAGGTAGTTCTTTTTTTAATCCTCGACCAATGAATTTCTCAACTTACCTTCTGCTTTTGTGTTTCTCTCGAACGCGTCCAAATCCAATACGGAACACGAGTTCATGAGACCAGCGATCGACGTAAAGAAGCCAACATCCTTTTTGTCTTTCAGGTGATTTAACATACCCTGAAATTATGAAACAGTAATAGAACATTTAGCGTTTCATTTTGATTTATAGTAGCCGTTGCACGCGACTTCGTCCGCGTAACTTTATAAAATACTAGCTGGTGCTCGCGACTTCGTCCGCGTGGAATAGTTATTTTGGGAATCATTTGGGTATCCCGAACGGTTTTCGCAGCGCACGCAACGGAAGCCCTCAAAGATGAATAATTTCCCCCGTTTTTTCCACATTTTCGACCGTTTCTTCGCTCCTATTAGTCGCAACGTGATACTATATAGCCTAAAGCCTTCCTCGATAAATGATCTATCCAACACAAAAATAATTTTTCAATTCGAACCAGTAGTTCCTGAGATTAGCGCGTTCAAACAAACAAACAAACAAACAAACTCTTCAGCTTTATAATATTAGTATAGATAGCGTATGTTACTCGCTGGTAATATAGCTTCTTAACCATAGATGAATGATTGGTCTCGCTGCGCTCTACTAGATACCGCCGTTGTACTTGTAAAATGCGGCAAAAAGGGTTAGTTATCATACCAAATTAGGGCAGATATAAAGTCCACCAAGGTCTCTTTGATTTTGCCTTTCTATAACACACTGTATATTGGAATCTGAGCAAACACACGATTTGCGCTTTCTCTAACATCCTGCTTATTGGAACTTACCATTTGTATACCGATGTTACCGCCTCTCAATATGGAAATGCCTAGTTCTAATGTCTTCATGACCATTTCACTGGGCAGCCCCTTCGAGGCAGAAATGTGGAGAAGGACCATCTCTGCGACTCCACGATCGGCCAACCTCGCCTGATGGAACAGTAGCTTCTGCTTCTCCATTTCTTGTTCCTGTTTGGAAAATAAAAGACCTGAAACCAATCTTTCTGGGACGGATATTTAACGGACACGTCTATGTTGTCAATGGCTGCGTGGGCGCAACTTATATATATATGCAAGCAATCGATTTGCATAATTATGTAATATAAGCCCGTGTTATGAAAATTTATGGGAGTAAAATCAAAATAGTCACACGAATGCGAATGTGTTACAGTTACGTTCTATAAAAGAAAAAATGTTGTTCTTTCGGAATTGTGAAAATTTAAATTTTATATTCGTTCGTAAGGAGTTAACTCCATTTATTATTTCTTAAGTCTTATGAGTAGTTTATTTTGGATTCTTGCTGCTTGAAAAAACGATTGATTAAGTCAAGGAGGTCTCGACCGACATATACATACCATGAACATATCCATAGTTTTCTGCATGTAACATACCAATAAATATTTTTTAATTTTTATATGTGTAAATATTCCAAATGTGTTGTTTGTTAAGAGAGAACGTGACAGCTTAATGTAATTATTGATTGATACAATTTCTAGGGCGAAGACATTGGTTGCAAATTTATTTATGTGAGTCCATGTGAGTAAGACTTAGGAGAAGTCCAGGATTTGCGAGGATTCAAATCTCTGTCTGCCTTTGTAGTCGCCCAAAATTGTTCCCAAGACTTAGGAGAAGTTCAGAGTTTGCGAGGATTCAAATCTCTGCCCTAAATTCTCCCCAATACTTGGGATATCATTGCTTATTATCGCCAATGAATGATTCTTTCATCAGGCTAGTATTTCTTAGATTATCTTTCGAGTTTCAGAT
Organism: Synanthedon tipuliformis; assembly: GCA_947623395.1. Taxonomy (NCBI): domain Eukaryota; kingdom Metazoa; phylum Arthropoda; class Insecta; order Lepidoptera; family Sesiidae; genus Synanthedon; species Synanthedon tipuliformis. The sequence goes on from OX392433.1 coordinate 4,431,832, forward strand.
ATAAGAAGAATAGGTCTGACTCACATGAATGCTGGCTCCACCCTCGTCCTCCCCGCCACCCCCCTCCCCGCCTCCTTCTCCTCCGGCCTCCTCCTCTTCGCCTCCTCCTTCCTCCTCCTCCTCTCCGCACGAACGGGCTATAATGTTCGCGTACGACATGTACAGAGGATCCTCCTGAAATTTCATAATATAAAAATTCAGCCTCAAATTGGCTATGGATGGGGCCCGTATATGTTTATATTCTTATATATAACAGGCGATGTGTGTGTGTGTGACGAGACGTGAAAATTCAAAAATATTGTGTTTAAAAAGTTTTTCATTTAAAAAATACATTAGTTCTGCCAAAGTGTTGGATAAAGTTTGGTCAAAGTGTGGCCCAATGTTGGCGTCGTCAACATTGGGCCACACTTACGTTGAGACGAGTGAGACTGCTTGTTGACGTAAAATTTTACGTCAACAAGCAGTCTCACTCGCCGCAAAAGATGTATCACATCACAAGTACACACAGAGAGACTTGTAATTTCCAAAATAAATTGTAAGTATATTGAATCGAGGCTACTTACCTGTAGAGCTCCGGACCGTTCAGTCATAGCACCTCTGCAGAAAGTGGTCACAAGCTGAGTGAGGGGATCCGGCTTGCCTTCTTCTTCTACCACATCGCTTTTTTTAAGCTCGGCATCTTCAAACGATTGCTGGAAACATAAATGGAGATTCGATTTTCGTATCCGTACTAATATTATAAATGCGAAAGTTTGTATGGATATTTGTAACTCTTTCACGCAAAAACTACTAAACCGATACCCAATAAAATTTGCATTCACGTTATCTGGGACACCAGAAAGGACATAGGCTACTTTTCATCCAGAAAAAAGTACTGCTCCCGAGGGATTATCTAAAATTAAGGAAACTAACTCCTGGCTAAGTAGGTATAATAGCAATAACGATGTCAGGCGATATATTGCTTTTTCAAAGCGGACGAAGTCGCGGGCACCAGCTAGTATATATATATATTTCGTGTCGTTGGCTGCCTTTTCATGTTCCATAATTCTTTGAAACCTACGAAAAGGGTAAGAATAGGAAGAAAAAAATCTTACTGTTAAGTCTTCTATCATAACTTCTTGACCGATATTTTCTTCTTCTAGCCACAGTTCGTAGTAAGTCCTTGCGAATATATTACAAGCGCGATGTCTGTAGAAAACAATAAAAAACTTATAAAGGCTATATTCACTGTACTTCATTTTTTTTTTCAATTCAAGAAAAATATATATTTAAATAGTAGCAAAATAATAAACTTTAGGTGCCTGTTGGCCAAAACGTGCATTAATCAAATGGCCAAAATGAAAATTTGAAGAATCTTTAAAAATGTATGCTTAATCTCTCGTGTTGAATGCAAATTGTATAAAAATAATTCATGTGCAAATTAAATAAAATGATCGAAACAAATCATTTAGGTATTATACAAAAAAAAATTTTTTCAACGCTTGCGCAAGTACCGGCTAATCTTGTACAGATGCCTCGATCGCAAACAAGCTATGGCGGCGCGTTTCCTCGCCGCGCACAACACTCTTTGCCAATTGACGGAGCGCTGCGTCGGTCTTCTGGCCTACTTACAATCCGAGTTGCATGCACAGACAACAAACAATCTGACACAGTCACACCTTTACAACGGATCTTAAAATATTTTGGTCCTGAACAGTCCTAATAAGTTTCTGCTGTAGGTAGGGATAGAGCATAGGGTCTTTCATGGACAGTTAGTTGATTGTCACAAGAAAAATAGCTAGGAGACGTGCTCAATCCACGCGAGTAAAAAAAGCCAGAGATTTTATAACTATTATACTTTATAAGTATTATAAATAAGAAAGAAAGCCAGCATTATACCACCCCACGCTAGCGACAAGAAAAAATTAGATGAAAATAACCATGTATTTTCATCTAATGTCAGAAGCTTCTCGAGTGAATATGAGCTTTGAGATTGTATCCTAGTGCCGATGAGATAAAATAAGTATTGCATAAAAAATTAACAATCCCGGAAGGGAAAATAGATTTTTTCTAGGGAAAAGTTTTCTTTTCCAGCTTCTTTGTCAGCTTAGTGAAAAAGATTGTTTTCAATAAGCTGACATCTAGCATTTTGGCAGGCTTTAAAAAGACAGTTTCCTTTTTTGTAAGGAACTTTTTTTTATTATAGATGGGTTTGCTCTTGACTAACAACCAGCTATGTAGCAAGGAAGAGGCCTACGATGGAGCGAGCTCACAGAGACGATGCCTGTTCACTCGAACTATGAAAATATTTGGGTTATATGAGCTCGGAAATACGGACGCCAGCAGGGAGTTCCAAACCTTGGCAGTGCGCATTATAAAGGATGATTTAACGCACGCGTTCCGAAAAAGAGTGATTTCAACAAAATGAAGATGGTACGTATGTATGTCCGATGGAAGAAAGGGGAAGGCGGAACTAAACTAGATACAAATCGTTGCTTAGAAAAATGTTGAATTTGCTTAAGAAAATGCTGAAAATGCTTGGAATAATGTTGAAATTGACCGAAAATCCAGTAGTTTTACATTCTGATCTGATATACTGGACATTCTGTAGACTTTTTGATAGACTGGTCAAGTGTCATTTTGGAACAATGGCTATTGTTCCAAAATGACACTTGGACAATCTAACACTTTGGACATTCTGAACCTGAACCAGGTGAACGCCATAACGTGTGGGTTACATACAAAATGAGCGTCATATACTTAGGTAGTATTGTTATTATTAATTTCGCTTTTTAATGGACAACATATTTATGTTCAAATTCATTTCGAAACATTAAAAAACACACGTTTCAAGCGGGTAAGTATTTAAAAAAAAACACACGAAATCAATATTCATATATTAGTACACTAAACAAAACTATGAAACTCCGCATAGAGTAATTTTAAAACCTTGGCAGAGAATGTATAGAAGTCTGTCTGAAGCAGGCGATCACGGCCCTCTTGCGTTGTATGGAGACTACCGAACGGTATACGTTCTTACTCATTTGTTGGGGATGATCAATCTAAGACATTTTTATTACAATATTTATTCAATAAATAAGAACATAAGTGTCAGCTTTGTTAATGTACTTATCGAAAATCTCTTAAATTAGTGGCGGATTTACACATTTGCTGCCAGTAGGCTATTCTAATTTTGCTGCCCCTACTGACCCCTGCAATTCGATACCTTTCATAAATTTTTTTCCTTTTAATTTTTTTTTTCATTCACAATCATAATTATATAAAAAACTGATGTAATAAGGTACTCTAATTTAGCCACAGTATCAACTCCCAAGAGGAATGCTATCAATTTCTGGGTCACTTGTATAATAATATTTTTTTAAATATTATTTCTGTAAGACAAAAATAATTTTTTGGCCAAATTTGCCGCCATCTAAAATCTCCCGCCCTAGGCCTACTCAGCCTTCTGGTAAATCCGCCATAAGTAGATTTTACCAACTAGAAAAATCTAGAAAGATTAATATAATGAAATAATTATTAATTAATTAATAAAATAATTATTAATAATTAATTAATTATTATTAATTAATTAATAAAATAATTATTAATAATTAATAAAATAATTAATTAATTATTAATAATTAATAAAATAATTAATTAATTATTAATAACAATTAATTTTGAATTAATTATTAATTTAGATTTAATCTAAAAATATTCACTCGACTATTCTTAAAAGTTTATCTATGCGATTTTTTAATTTTGATTTTGATTCGGCTTTGTAGAGCCGAACTACAAAGCCGAAACTAGCCGATCAAAAAGTCGCCTACAACTGTAGGTAAGTTAGATTTTTAACAGAATTCTTACCATATGCAATCCAAAAAGCACTTTGCTCATGGCTACTATCCTTTCGACCGTATCGTCTATGATTTTCGCCTTATTTTCTCCAGTTTCAACGGCCATTGTGGTTTTGCTCTTAGAACCCAATTTGCTGTAGAGGTAGTGTTGCCAGGACATCTCGTCGGCCGGATCTATCTTATCTGGCAATGTCAGTTGGACCTTCGCGAATTCTGCCACATCTTGCTCTGTCATTTTCTAGAAAAAAAAAAAGATATTTATATCATTCCTAGATTCATAAGTTTTTGAAATGATTAAAAAAAAGCTAGGAGGATGAAAATCAAAAAAGTTTAGATTTGTTCTATTCATAAAGATTATTTTATTGATAACTAGCTGTTGCACGCGATTTCGCCTGCGTACCTTTTTTTTTATAAAATATAGACTATATTATGTTATTCGTTGATAATGTATAGGTAGCTTTCTATAGGTGAAAGAATTTTCAAAATTGGTCCAGCATTTTTTGAGTTTATTCACTACTAGCTGTTGCACGCGACTTCGTCCGCGTAACTTTATAAAATACTAGCTGGTGCCCGCGACTTCGTCCGCGTTCTGGATGAAAGGTACCCTATGTCCTTTTTGGAGTCCCAGACAACGTGTATGCAAAATTTACAACGCCATCTAGGGAATTCTGTTTGAAGCAATGTAGTACTCTAATTCATCTAAAAGTTAACAGATGGCACTACATGTTAGTTATAGTTTATAAAATTACGTGTTAATAAAATTAAAGCTGCTGCCCGCGACTTCGCCCGCGTAACTTAGTAATTTATGTACTTAAACCTTCCTCGAGAACCACTCTACCCATTAGTGAAAACCGCATTAAAATCCGTTGCGTAGTTTTAAAGATCTAAGCATACAAAGGGACATAGGGACAGAAAAAGCGACTTTGTTTTATACTATGTAGTGATAGGCTATATGTTATTCGCTGATAATATAAGTTCCCAACAGTGAAAGAATTTTTCAAATCGGTCCAGTAGTTTCGTAGCATATTCGATTCAAACAAACAAACAAATAAACAATCAAATCTTTCCTCTTTATAATATTAGTATAGACAAGAGACCGGCACGTGGATTCGCACGCATTAATAATTCTACAAATTAATACTAGTAAGACGGTTATTAAGCAGTTATTACACTTTTCAATTTGTAGGAAACCAATTTAGGAACCTAAGTAGTGAACTTAGCGATCACACTGCACTAAATTGATTTCTAAGTCCAAGACATAGAGTTGAAAATAGATAATAGAATCTAAAATCTAAATTGGATCTAATCTGTCCTAACTGCGATTACTCCTTCCGATTTCCTAAATTGGTTTCCTACAAATTGTAAAATTCGTTGGGTCAGGTTACCTTAAGGAATCTATCTTTGCAGTGTTGCACCAACTCCTGTTCTCTTCCTGCGAACAAATTGAGTCCCACAGGAAGCAGCCTCTTGAGACAAGCCACCATTAGCGAAGCTTGCACTTCCTTGTCCTTGTCCCTCTTCTTATCCCTGTGCTTCTTCTTTTTCTGTAACCGATATTTTAAGTTTTCATAAAAAAAATACCCGATAACAATGAGAAAATAAAAGATTAAGGACCTCTTTCACAAACTACAAGTAAAGTGTTGATTAGTTACTTTTAGAAATAATTTTATGTTTAATTAAATTATGCGCTGGGTTTAGTGCATCCTTCGATAGGCGATTTTTTTATTATTATTTTCTTTTTAATTTTTCGGACTTTTACCGTACAAACAAAGATATATATACATATATATATATCAGCTAAATAATTCCCGGTGACTGGTGACTTTAAATTACCGTTAGCCTAATTGACAGATGGTGAAAGAGGCCCTTAATAAAATAAGAAGATTAAATAATTGACGACACGTTTGCGTCGCGGGTTTGAATCCCGCTAGGGGCAAATGTTTATATGTATGTTAACATTTACCTTTGTACCCGAGTTATGGATCTATTATATGTATGTATTTACAAAAAAAAAAGTAATCTATGTAGTATCCATAATACAGTTAGTTGCTTATTGTGGAACTAGATGGTGCTGTGTGGAATGTGTGAAGATATTTATATTTACTTATAATAAAAGATGCAGTATAAAAGTAATAACAAACTATATTTAATTAAAAATATATATAAACAAACCCCCAATTTTCTGTTGAGCTCAAACACGCTATATTTGCTGTAAGTTGCCGAGGAGTTGGGTGTCCTGCAGACACTCAATGCTGCAGCATCAGGTCAAGGTTACCATGTCATGGAAATACCATCGAAGTAACAGTATACCAAATTTCACATCAATTGAACATGTGGAAATCCCTTCGTCAACGGATTGGAAATGGATTCTTCCAATGGAAATGAATTCAGACTTCAGACAATGGAAATGAAGTCTTCCAATGTCTGAACAGATCTTCATAAACTATAGCTAAGAACGATCCCTATCACGCCAGCTTAGAGAGGAAAGCCATTCGTTATAGAAATTCACTTGATCTCTTATAAGACCGTAAAAAACATGTCGCTTGTGAGTGGACAGTCAGTCTATCTGTCGACTTCATTGAAAAAATACCTTTGCTTTTCCTCCGCCCTGCGGTGCTCCGTCAACAATCGTCGGGGCTCTTCTGGACGCTGTTGGCATTATTAATACCTGCAATAATAAATATAATTATCATTTCGATCGCGTGATAATTGCCATCTGCCGAAAGTGAGGAGAACTAACTCGCCAACTATAACCGCTGTCACATTTAAAGTGGAAGTTAGCCGTTGTTATGGCAGCCGATGACTGTTGGACGTCAAAGAAAACCACAGCGAAGCGTGCAAGGACTCACCTAGTTATATATATTATATTTGATTTAAAACTTTGTAAAATTTATATGTATACAAATACATACATACAATAATACATATTATGTTAACACGTTATTAGCATTTTTATTATTTTAGTGGTCAAAACAAAAACCAATACCAAATACGCTGTGGCTGCTATTTTATTATAAGGCACCACCACGCGACGTCGCGTTAACTGCCACATCATATTAGACCGCTTCACGCGTCGTCGCGTTATATAGCAATTAATGTGTTAATGAAGTCGCTTGGTGAGGTCGTAATAAAAATTATGAAATGCATTTCTATACTTAGATTAAAATATAATTCGGATAGATTAACTGTTATTAATTTAATTTAATTTAAATTAAAATTTTAGGCGATTATTGTAAAGGTGTTTATTACCATGTTATCAATTTCATTGGCCGATATGAAGTTCTGTTCTTCCTTCAGGAAATATTGGCTCTTTGACCAAATATTGAAGATTTCGGAGACATGGTTGTAAAGTTCTTCCGCCTCTGAAATAGAAATATTCGTTTAAATGACAAAATACCTTAATAAAGTAAGACTATATTGTTTTTTATTACAAATTTTCAGTACGTCGAATTGCAATGACTTTCTATGTTGTAGTCATTGCAAATTGACGTACATCAACAAAACTATGTGAAATATTATGTAATATGATTGCTGTATTAGTAGACAAAGTATTTTTTGGAGTTTAAAATTTATAGTTACGTTCTATTTTTTGAATATTTTAGAATATCTCTGAAGTTTCAGAGATATTGCGCCATCTACAGAATATTATTTAAGAAAAGAACAATGTCATTCTTTCGGCGTGTTAGAATTGTGAAAATTTAAATTTTATTATAGCTAGTAAGGAGTAAACTCTAGTCGTGCATCGGAGCTGAAACAATTTTTTGAAAAATTTATAAAAAAAAATTTAAAATATAAAATTATTTTTTTTAAATTTTTTTTTTACATTTTATCAAAAAAAAATTTTTATATGTAAGACATGTTCTTGAAATTCGACTGTTGAAGGCTTTAACTTCTAGGTTAACAGTTAACTGCTAGGTTCTAGGTTAACAATCAAATTACCTGGTACATTATTCCTGAGCCAATGGTTTCTCTGCAGGTCTACGTATTTGATGAGAAGAGGGTAGAACGAGTAAATGTCCCTCACCAGCAACTGCCAATCCTCTTGTATTTGGGACTCAACTTGCGAAGTGTCGTCAGTGGACGACTGAAAACAAACGAAACGGAATATGCAGTTAAGTAAGTAAGTAGTGGGCTAAGTCTAAGTCTTTGTAAGTATGAGAATCTTATAAATACCTTGATGAATCCTCTCAAACTCTCCTCCTTATGGAACATGGTGTCGGTCCTCTTGCGGACCCTCTCTGCCAACGGCAAGAACACGTCCCTCAGCAACTCCTCCGAGCTGTTGATGATGATCTGCTGAGTGTACGTCGCTATTCTCGTCATCCACGGTGCGTTCTCATTGCCTATGTTCTTCTTGATAAGCTTCAGCACGTTCTTTAGCAGCTGGTTCATGTGTTCAGCGGTCACCATTGTCACGTGGTTACTGAAATCGACGAAACAATCGACGAATGTCTTTTAATGTAAATTAAATATTCCATAGAAAGATATGTGGAAAAGTAGGGTTGTTTCAAACAGTTCTACTATTAGTTCTACCTTTCCCGACTGGTAGGGATAAGTAGAGAAATAATCCACTCATAGCTACCAGTAGGGATACCTTAGTAGGTTTAGGGGTGATCCGACCCACCATCCGACGGTTTACAGTATATTTTGCCCAGTCAATTCCATATTACAAAAATACCATCCAAAGTATCCAGCGACATATCCAGTGGTTATGTTCATACCAATCTTTCATACCAAAAAAAAGAGCAAAAGCCAAGTTCTCAAGCGATGCTGCACCACACAAGTGGCAATTGAATTTAGATACTAAAAGACTAGCTTTTAGTCGCGAATTAATCCGCGTCCCTTGGGAATAGTATTGTTATTTGGACGAAAGGTCCTTTTCTGTACTCCTGGTAACCTGTATGCAAGATTTCACGGTGAACGGTTTTTTTTATATAAAACATATATATAATAAGATTCCGACGTGATCCTGCGCAATTAATCTTGACTATTAAAATGCCTTAATGCAGAGTGGACAGACCACCTGAAAGGCTGGATGTGAAAAACAGAAGACTGTGCGTGGTGAAAAGCTTTGAGAGAGGTCTACATCCAGCAGTGGAGAGTCATAGGCTGATGATGATGATATCTATCAAAATGTAGTGTTTAATTAAAGAGAGTCGCAGTGGTCTCACCCTGCGGTAGGCGTCACGTTGTCAGGTCCCTGCGCCCACCAGAAAGGCAGATAGGAACACAGCAAAGGCAACACCACATCAATAATGTGAGGGGCTTCTGCGTAGGTCTTGTCTGATTCCACGAACTGATCTACCTCACCAAGTATGGTCTCTAAGGTTGGCATCGATTGTTCCATTTTCGTCATTATATCTGTTGGAATACAATTATATGTTTAAACTAGCTGAACGTTGTTTTGCCAAAAAAATATGTATCAGTTGTCCTATTTATCAGAATGACCGGAGTATCAAAATGTCCAGTTGTACAAAATGATCGGTATTGAAATGTCCAGAATATCAAAAAGACAGTATACCTTGTGCTTCCAGAGAATGATCGGCGATTCGGTTTAGGAGTGAGAACTGATTGTGTTTATTGAGATGTGGCTCCAAGAACGCCACAGGGAAAGTCGAACTGAAAGCTCCCAAGCACATACCCTGAAATTGTCACATTAAAAGCAATCAGGCTTGTCATTTAAATATTTTCGGTATTACATGTGAATAATGATAAATTGATAATGATGAATGATAAATTGATGACAGAAATAAAACTTTTTTTTTTACAAATGATCAACAGCGATTGATCGAATGCAAAATATATATATTTTTAATTTCATTTTAAATATTGTCTAAATGTAATTTAAGGACATGCTTATATTAATTTTTAAAATAATTTTCGTTCAGGTGTGTCAAAACACCACAAGTGCTCCCAGTCTGCCCAGAATTTAATATGATCGTTGGAGAAAAATATAGTGAAAATCAAATAACTTACCAAAGCAGGTTTATGCCTTTCGATTTCGGTTTTTAAATATTTTCTGTCGTGTGTCAGAGTCGCGTCGGTGCCGAGACAGTACAGGGAGCCCAACATTTTGTATGATGCCACTTGAATCTCGTCCACTGTTTGGTAAGCAAAAATCCAATAATAAATAAAACGTTTGTTGAACTCGGACTTTCAGTAATTTATAGTCCAATAATTTAGAAGTAAATGACTCTATTGTAACATTTTGTATGAAGCCACTTGAATCTCGTCCACTGTTTGGTAAGCAAAAGTCCAATATAATTAAAACGTTTGTTGAACTCGGACTTTCAGCAATTTATAGTCCAATAATTTAGAAGTAAATGACTCTATTATAACATTTTATATGATGCCACTTGAATTTCGCCTACTGTTTAGTAAACAAAAGTCCAATAATTAAAAACGTTAAAGTTTATTCAATAATTTATAGTCCAATAATTTAGTAGTACATGTAGGTAATGTTACAATCAATAGTGAAAAATGTGAAAAAACAAGGTAAATGGCCTTTTTTGGCCATTTCCTCACACATTGAAAACACAAAAGCACACATGCTAGCATATAAGTAGGTGGTTACAGCTGCCAGACGGGCTGCCGAAGTGCCTGTGTGCTTTGCCACTACTTCCAAATCCAGAACAGAGTCAACTTTGTATGTTTCCAAAGTTGACCCGACCGGGAATGAATACGGTATTCAGTCCTTTTTTTTTATCTTCGATTAAGACCTATTTTTTAAAAAAATATTACACGAACTTACATAAAAGATCTGCGCCGTACTCGCAGTTGGCGAGATGGTCAAACTTGGCGGTCAACACTGGCAATACCACGCCGTTGATATACGCCAATGAGGTGGAAGTTTTCAGATGAGTGCCCCGAAGGTGTGCGTATTTGCCCTGACATAAATACACTTTGTAAGCCAAAGAGAATAAAGTATAGCAGACAAGAAAAGTGCTTTATCAGTTTCGACCTTAAATGCAAAAATATCACTCGATATATTAAAAAAAAAAATTATTGAAATTTGTTTACAACCTGTTTCACCCAACTCGCTTTCAAATCTTCACTTTCCGATTTTTCACTAATACTGTTCGTTTTTTGTTGTGTTTGTTTGTTTGTGGGAATGTTTGCATCTCTCTCTACGCTACTACTAGGGACAGCTCGATTACAAATTCCATTCATTTCAAAATTCTCTAAGGCTTACATTTGAAATAGGTATTGATTACTAATTGACGTAATTTGTCATCGCTAATAAAGATAGCAATAGAAATTGTCACTTTGAATTTTCAAAGGAAAACAGACCTTATCATTCTACAACATACAAACAATGTTCAATCTTATTTTTAGGGTGATAAAGCACTTTATTTGTCGAGTTTACCTCGGAAAGTCTTACTTACTTTATTGCAACTGCTTGAATATGAAACTTTTAGTTAAGTTTTTTAAAGAATTTAAGCCCCTTTTGGATAATTTTACAATATTATCTGTTGGAATACAATTATATGTTTAAACATATGAAAACTATAAAATCTAACATCTTTATCGCTGCAACCAACAATTTTTTTATATTTTTTGAGGCAAAATTATACTTTTATTTGAATGTATAAATAGTCAACCCTTTTGGATACTTATTAATTTTACAATCATAAATCAATATCAGTCTTCAATATCTTGCAATTTCAGGACGAAATAAATTGAAGATGCAGAAAGTACCCAAATTTAAAAAAGCAAAAATACTTAATGTTACCTCTTGTAAATTCAAAATAGTGTGTCCCAAATCATCAGCAACGTTATTGAAGAACGTCAGCATTGATGTTCTGATGAATTCCGGACAGTTCTTGACTAGAGACTTAGCATCGATGCCTTTTACGAGCACTTGAAGACAACGCACCGTTATGCGAACGTCTGGACCGAAGGCGGTAAGACTGACAAATTGTAAACACAAAATTAATCATTTAATATGATCTTGTCTATTCCATCTAAACAATAAAATTGAGAAGTAAAATTTTTTTGGAGTTTACTCCTTAAGAATCAATTTGCATAAATAAGACCGTGGTATGAAAATTTTATTTGGAGTAAAATCAGAATTGTCACACGAAAGTGACCTGATCTATTCCGCCTAAACAAAAAAAAGTAAGATTTTTTTGGAGTTTACTCCTATTAAGTAAGAATCGATTTGCATATTTATTTAAGTCTGGTATGAAAATTTATTGGAGTAAAAATCAGAATTGTCACACGAATGCATTATGTTATGAGTTATAGTTACGTTCAATTTTTTTTTTGAATATTTTAGAATATCTCTGAAGTTTCAGAGATATTGCGCCATTTACACAATATTATTTAAAAAAATAACAATGTTGTTCTTTCGGCGTGTTCGAATTGTGAAAATTTAAATTTTATAATCGTTCGTAAGGAGTAACAATTAACAACTGTCACAAATTTTTTATCCCTCAAAATGTTGTTGTTGATGATGATGATGATGATGATGGCAAAGTGATGGCAAAGTTCTGGGTGATCAGACTAAATTAAGTTGGAAAACAATAGTCATTGCTTACCGCGAACGTAACAAACTGGCCAGTTTGCAGAAGAGAGCGGCTACCATTTCTTTTTCTTTCAGACTGGCTGCTCCAACGTTGTTGGTTGCGGTCGCCACAGCTATGAAATAGTTGCGATGGGTCGAGAAATACTTCTCCATTAGTGGCAGAACAACCTGGGCAAAATTACACGTATTATCACCAAAAAAAAAAGCAATAATAATTCTATGATAAGTTACCTAAAGATGTTAAAACATTGACTTTACCTATGTAAATTTTTTTGCTTGTTTTTGTTCGCTTTTTTGCTTGATAAATATTTTTATAATGCGAATGCAGCATACCTTAATTTTAAGTAACTTTTATTTACAGATATTTCGAGTGAATTTTTTTGGTACTTAATGCTACTAATATTATAAATGCGAAAGTTTGTATGGATGTTTGTAACTCTTTCACGCAAAAACTACTGAACCGATCACCATGAAATTTTGCATACACCAGAAAGGACATAGAGGGTACCTTTCATCCAGAAAAAAAGTACTGCTCCCGAGGGATTATCTAAAATTAAGGAAACAAACTCCTGGCTAAGTATAATAGCAATAACGATGTCAGGCGATATATTGCTTTTTCAACGCGGTCCCGAGCACCAGCTAATTAAAACACTATAATTATTATATAAGGATGCACAAAAATCCTTGTTATGCAAGAGTTACCTCCCATTTACCTACTGTAAATGTCTAAGTAAGTATAATATAAGATATTTTTTTTAAATGTATTTTTTTTTAATATTACAAAAAAACGCCAAAGGAAAAGTTAAAAGTTTGAAGGGTAACAAATAAAATTTAGTACCTTGTTAATGTATTTGAATTCCGTCTGTTATAGCGTGCAAAGTGAAACAGTAGTACACAAGAAAATATTAGATACAGTTTAAATAAATGTAGTTTAAGGAAGAAATTTGTCAAAAAAGATACAGTCTTTGTATTCTACTAAGAAATATCATGGACAAATGAATTTTTATGTTACGCTTAATTTTTTTTTTTGGATAAAACAAAATAGGACAATCTAAGTAACTATTACTATTATTATAAAAAGAGAAGATTTATATTATTTATGTTTGTAATGAATAAACTCAAAAAACACTGGACCGATTTTGAAAATTATATCACCGATAGAAAGCTACATTGTCAGCGAGTAACATAGGCTATATTTAATAATATTACGCGGGCGAAGTCTCGTGCAACAGTACTAATAAAATGAAGAGAAGAAAAAGTTAAATATCTTAAAAGGTGTTTTAAAAACGAATCCTCATCCAAAATTATTTCTGAAATTACTAAAAAATATCAAATACCAAAATAGAAATTCATGCTTTCGTCTAACCAGTATGAACAATATATAACAAGAATAATATATAATAAAAAAAATTGGAAATCAAAGATAATTGATTGGTCTCGCTGCGCTCGACTAGATAGAGCGCTATACAAAAGCAATAGCTCCGAAAATGTGGCAACTTTTTATTGTAGTGTGTGTAAAAAACCGTCTCTTTTTATCACTTTTTACCCAGTTTTATTATATTTTTACACAGTTTCACTACGCAAACTGGTATTTTATTATGTCTAAAATTTAATAAAACATTCGGCACGTACACATCACAAACAGTTTGCAGTGTGACTGGCTCGGGTACGCCAAATTCGGCGTACTATTTTATGCCGCATTTTACAAGTACGACGGCGGTATCTAGTCTAGCGCAGCGAGACCAATCATTTATCTATGTTGGAAATATTATAAGTAACAAAATACCTTAGAGAAAAATTTGATGTCTCTAGTGCTTGTCTTGAAACTAGATCTTCTACTGAACGTTGTTGAAGGCTTCAACAGCTTCATATTTATCGTCGCCCTGTCGATATACTGGATTAGTTTCTCGAGCAGCGAGTAAGCGAATCTCAACTCTATTGCTACGCCTGTAGTGGTCTGTTCTGTGTCGCTTTGGGTCGCTTTGCTCGGCCGGTGAAGTTTGTATCCCTGATATTGCAAGTATTTGAGGAACTCTTGTGATCTTTCGCGATCTTTCTTCTTCTCTTTGTCAGTTAGCAAGTCGTATGGGACTAACTGAGGATGTATTCCACCTGAGAAAGGAATATTATTAATAAAACTATATAATTGCTAGCTACACGCTCCTGGCTTCCTATCTCTTATAAATAAAAAAAAAATAATAAAAAAAAAATCTATTTTTTTTTATTTTTTTTTATTTTACCTATATAGAGATATTGAACTAATCTTCGTACGCTTAGTATTTCTTTTTAGGTAGTTTTTAGGTACCTAAACTCGATTCACTGAAACGGAGCTAATATAGCGCTTTCTCTTTCACTCAATTCCATACAAAAGACAAGGACAGCAAATCTTGAGTGGGCGTATACAATAATAAGTGAACTTAACAGGTAAAATAAAAATAAATAAAAAATAACCATACATGAGTTTCAGCTCACAATTTTTGTTATTATACAAGCATTTAATAGGTATACAATCTCTAGTTCTTAGGAAATGAGATTTTTTTATTAAGAAATTCAAAACGGATTTAACAGAAATAACAAATGAAACACACACACACACATTAAAGTAGACTCACCTCCGTTGACAACAAGTTCTTCCTTCTTCTTCTTCGCCCAAATATCGTGTGCATTGTCCGCCAATCTCTCGGCCATGTTTTGCATCTCTCGTGACAAAGTCAAATTGGTCATGTCTACTGGATGTGGATTGTAGTTGAACGGTGTGGCCGAATCAGTCTAGAGAAATAGTTTTTTATAGAAATATTAGTTTTTTTATTAGAAATAGTAATATTATTTTATTTATCCTTTTAGTGTGGCTATTTCTGTCTGCTAGAGTACCCTTGATCACTTCGTCCATTGCTGAAATATTGTGATCGCCACGTCAACTAAAGATCTCTACCAATAACACGTTAAGAAACTGTAGTACTTTTTTGATAGAGGCATTCCTCACATCTTCACAAGCCATTGTGCTCAAGGGGCCACACTCGCACAGGATATGCATTGGTGTTTCTTCTGCCTCATGTCAGAAGCGACACTCTCCTGTACTAGTGAGACTTATTATTTTAAGGTGCCTATTGAGGCGACAGTGCCCCGTTAATGACCTAGTTTAGTATTTATTATTAAAATATTTTATTTTATTTATATTTGGGAAACAAACAATATCTCGATACACATTACACATACATATAAGAAAAACATAAATCACCAAAGTTTCCACTAAATTACTAAAACAACTATATCATACAAAATAAACAAACAAAAAGAATACTACACAACTAAATTATCGAGGACCTGTTTAAGGCTTCGTTTATAGGCTCCTATAGGACAACTGAAAATATCCAGATCCAGCAAGTGCACATTATAAAATTTACAGGAGCGATGCAAAAATGTATTGCTAGCATATTTCTTTTTATATAACTAAGTTTGTAATAAAATTTTATTTTTATTATCATATTCTTATATTATATGACCTGTGACTTAGATATAATTAGAAAAAAGTAATTCTATTGAAGAAAAAAAGAAAGATAAATAAACAAACCTATATAATAAGTTATGAACACAAAAACACGTTCTTTGGTAAAAACAAAAAATAAAAAAAAACAAATAAACAAATATCGTTTCACATTATAATACATGTATTAAGAGATTTCAATTCAATTTTTTTTTCATTAAATTAAGTACAATTTAAATTAATATCAATAGTAAAAAGAGCTGTTTTTGATTTTATCAAAGAATTATATATAATAAATTAGTCACTGAAAATAAAATTAGATAAAGTTGAGAAGACAGACAGAGTCATAGGAATTGGTAGTGATGTGTGAGACTCACCACGATCTCGGGTGGACGCTGTGATCAGACAAGACGGGAGGGTGCAGGGTATATGAAAAAATATTCATATTGTTAGCATACATATTATTACATGTTACATACATACATACATACATTACATACATACAATACATACATTGCATACATTTTCCTAGTACATACAACATAATGACTAGCATTATCACATTTTTATGGACCAGGGCCTTTAGAAAAGTGGCATTCGCTCCGTAGCGATTCGATTCGAAAGAATAAAATGTATGGGATGTGTCACGTGATTTAGCGACGACATATGTCGATCCCATACATTTCGAACTTCGTTATCGTTTCGTTATCGTTTTAAATTGTTACTTTGACTAAGGCCCCAGATTTGCGGTATGGTGGCTGAATCTCAGATAAAATAAGAACTATAGAGACAGATAGAGTCTATGGACGGCAGAGTGAAACCGGTAAAAATTATGTCTATAATTCTTATTTGGTCTGAGCAACGAGCATATAATTTAATAAAGTGCAAATTATGCTTATAACGTGTAAAAGTGATTCATGCTTTATACCGTTTCAGTCGGTGTTGGTTGCTTTTCTGTCTGTCCATCCTTAATGCATGCATGTTACAAAAACATGTATATTTTATACATGTAGGTATGTATTTTTTTGCCGAATTTGCTTAAATTTGCCGAAGAACCAAAGTTGTCGATATTAGCCGAGAACTGGTATATTCTTGGATAGACATTTTCTACTATTGACCCATCGAAATACTATACAATGGAATTCGCGTCACAGATGCCAAAGCGGCATATAAAAAGTACGCCTTTGACAGAATCATGGTGGAGTCTTGCCTTCGCGTGTTAATGGTAAAGTGTAGTAACGACCGAGTTTTAATATTCATTTTAAACTCTAATGTGTTGACGTAAAGTCACATTTTTTTTAAATGACAGATGTTTGGTTGGTTTTAAATGACAGTTCATGCTAATGCGCATATGTCACTTTTAAATGTTCCATAAAGTTCGTAGTCATAGATGAAAGATTGGTCTCGCTGCGCTCGCTAGATACCACCGTTGCACTTGTAAAATGCGGCAAAAAATACTACGCCGAATTCGGCGTACCCGAGCTAGTCTGTGATGTGTACGTGCCGAATGTTTTATTAAATTTTTTATATAATGATAAAATTTAAGCATGATAAAATACTAGTTTGCGTAGTGAAACTGTGTAGAAATATAATAAAACTGTGTAAAAAGTGATAAAAAGTGACGATTTTTTAGACACACTACAATAAAAAGTTGCCGCATTTACGTAGCAATTGCTTTTGTATGGCGGTCTATCTAGTCGAGCGCAGCGAGACCAATCAAACATTATCTTTGTTCGTAGTTTTTTGTATGGCACGCGGATTCCATGTTGTAGTAGTTTGATTCATTGAGCAATGAATATAGACTTATGAATTTGCATTTTTATCATATAAAAAAAACGAATAGTTTATTTTGAAAAAAGATTATTTAGCTTCTGTTTTGATAAAAAAACACTTACTCCACCAGATTTTGATTGTCTCCGCATTGAACTGCGATTTGTACTTGGGATGTCAACTTCCGAGTGCTCCACAGACCAACCGATGGCCAGCAGAGCCTTAAGCGACTCTCTTACTGGCTCTTTGTAGCGCTCTTTCTCCTGTGAAACAAGATTGAGAATGAGAAAAGAATTATTCAGACGAGTTGACAAGTTATCTATCTATATCTAGTACTAGCTTTTGCACGCGACTTAATCCGTGTAAAATTTAGCCTATGTTACTCGCTGATAACGTGGCTTTAGGCTATAGGTAAAAGAATTTTCAAAATCGAGCCAGTAGTTTTTGAGTTTATTCACTTTGTTATCAAAGATTACAAACATACAAAAATACAAATGTACTCTCTTTATAATATAGATATCTACACATAATAATTACTATCCTAGAATTGTATCCTTTTGTTATATGCTAGACTTCTCCATAGGCTCCTTCACAGCTTTTATCTTATCAATTTAACTTTTCTAATGTCTATCTAGTTTATTTTCCCTGAATTTTGTGAACCAATACATTACTGCATATCTGTAATGTACCTACTCTTCACAGTAAGAGGACTTTAATATAGGCTAATACAGATAGATAATCTTTGATTTAAGTTTACTTACATAGTCATTGAGCATATTGTAAGGCTTCAGACGTGGATGCGATTTTTGACTGTCCGACCAAGATTCGCCGTAAACCCATCCATTCTCAATTTTCCTATAAACATTTCAAACAGATGGATTAGATATTATGTTACTCGCTGATAATGTAGCCTTTCTATAGGTGAAAAAATTTTCAAAATCGGTCCACTGGTTTTTTGAGTTTATTCATTACAAATATACAAATGTTCTCTCTTTAGAAGATGATTAATTTTATTGTCAAAACCGGGTAAGATTATTATGATCTGATAACTTTGACGGAAACCTGGCTTATACCCGAAATATTTGATCGTGAGTTCATTGAGATGGACTCATTGCAGTTGAGAAAAAAAAATCGTCTGCAAGAGTCAATATCTGGGAGTCTCATTACGAGGATAATCTGGTTGGTAATACCTAGATGTAAAGGACATCAAACACAAAAATATTTTAAATCTTTGAAAAATTGGAAAAATCAATGTATGTACTACAACTATGGATTTCGCACGCCATACAATACACTATGAACTTTATGCGTAGACTCTACGCATATTATGTCACTTTTAAATGTTTCATAAAGTAGAGCGTAGCCGTAGCATGCTCTACGGCGTAGAACGTAGAGCGTAGCATTCTCTAAGGCGTAGAGCGTAGAGCGTAGCATGCTCTAAGGCGTAGAGCATGCACTTTGTCATGCTCTACGCCGTAGAGCACGAACTCCGTCATCTCTCATTTAAAACCAACCAAACATCTGTCAATTAAAGAAAATCTGACTTTACGTCGACACATTAGAGTATAAAATGAATAGTAGAAGTTGGTCTTTACTACTTTTCACCATTGACTCCGACACGATTCCGTTTGCGTAGGTACTTTTTATGCGGCGCTTTGGCATTTGTGATGCAAAATCCATATTTGTACTTAGGGCTTCTATGGATATTGTATGAATAGAAAGGGAAAAGTACTGACCTCGAGGCCCACGCGTCGTGATAGTGCTCCGAGAACTTTTGCACGATCGTGTTCAGGTCGTTGTTGAGAGCCACCGCAGACGTGTTGATCGGTTGCGGGTCGTACTGAGGGTTGTCGGGACCACCTTTGGTGGAATCAAGGTTTCATTATTATTATTTTTTGGAGTTTACTCCTTAAGAATCGATTTCCATATGAGATGGTCGGCGTACTTTTTTTATTATTACAAATGGGTTTGATCTTGCTGTGTTGTGAAGATGAGGCCTGTAATGGAGGTCTGTAATGGAGCTCACCCAGAAGATGCATATTCACTCCAATTTTGAAAAGATTTGAGTTAACAATATTTAGGTTATACACACAACAAAATTGACTTACCCGTTGAATGAGATTCCTTTGCGTAGAATTCATCGTCATAGTTTTTGGACAACGAATAGTCCGGCGGGAGTGCGCATCCTGTAAAATAAGAAAACATTAAAATATTGATTAGAAATGTCAGATTATTATATATTTTTTTGTCGTGTTCGGCTTTTCGGTTATCTTCGAGAAGGTGTTACTCACCAATAGCTATAAGACAGGGCAAGGCCTTCCCGAAGAGTTCCGGGTCGTAGTCCATCTTGCTGAGCGAGTCGAAGATGTTCGAGAAGAGCATCATCGTGAGGCGCTTCTCTTCGTCCGAAGACGCTCCGTAGATTCCTTGACCGCCAGTACTGCCGTAGTATTTCGCACATCTCTCGTAGTGCAGGGTCAACAGCTGTAACAATCAATTCAAGATTAGCACAATAAATAAATTCTGCGATAATACCTAATACTTATAGGGATGGTAACTATTTTTGCGACAGTGTTTAAAATCATTTAAAATTAGGTACAATATAGCCCAAAATCTATACTTTTTAATATTATAAAGCTGAAGAGTTTGTTTGTTTGTTTGTTTGGTTGGTTGGTTGAACGCGTTAATTCTTTTTGTGTTGGATATATAGTCCATTTATCAAGGAAGACTTTCGGCTATATAACATTTTGAACGCGGACGAAGTCGCGGGCAGTATAAGATAATATATCTTATAATAAATAAATATCTTCACACATTCCACACAGCACCATCTAGTTCCACAGTAAGCAACTAATGCTTGAATTATGGATACCAGACAGTTATTACATTACTATACTATATATATTACATTTTTTTTTGTAAATACATGACATACATATTATAAATACAAAACATCCATGACTTAGGTACAAATGTTAAATGTGAACACATAAACATTTGCCCCTACCGGGATTCGAACCCGCGACTGTGGTCTAGCGGTCTACTAGCCGCTAGACCAAACGTGTCGTCAAAATAATATGTTGTATAATTTTACTCTATAATAAAATCATCGGTTCTTACCCTAAGCGCGACAGTGGTGTACTCTGACAGCCGGGAGACGTCTACTGTCAGCTTGCGGAGTAACTTGAGCAGCATAGAAGGTTGCATCGCTGACGTCAGCGCTACGAGGAAATCGGACACAGCTTCCCTTTGGCCTTTGGTCAACATGCGATTCTTTGAAAGCCTGGAATTTTAATAAAGAAGTATCCATGGATCCACATAGGGATATAAGAGGAGATAAAGGTATCCGCGGATCCACATGTGGATTTAATAGGAGATAAAGGTATCCGCGGATCCACATGTGGATCTAAGAGGAGATAAAGGTATCCGCGGATCCACATGTGGATTTAAGAGGAGATAAAGGTATCCGCGGATCCACATGTGGATTTAATAGGAGATAAAGGTATCCGCGGATCCACATGTGGATCTAAGAGGAGATAAAGGTATCCGCGGATCCACATGTGGATCTAAGAGGAGATAAAGGTATCCGCGGATCCACATGTGGATTTAATAGAAGATAAAGGTATCCGCGGATCCACATGTGGATCTAAGAGGAGATAAAGGTATCCGCGGATCCACATGTGGATTTAATAGAAGATAAAGGTATCCGCGGATCCACATGTGGATCTAAGAGGAGATAAAGGTATCCGCGGATCCACATGTGGATCTAAGAGGAGATAAAGGTATCCGCGGATCCACATGTGGAGCCAAGCTGTGGATCCAAGTGGAAGGAGGCCATCAAATCAAATTGTTATGCGTAACCTTTTTTGTGGCTCGGAGTTTGTCTGTTGCTTTTTATAAAAAAGAAATGTATACCTATGAAAAATATATTATATGATTTTTTTTCTGTTACTATTATTATCATAAGCCCAGAACATTGATGCTGGACTCTTAACACAAATAGCTATTACTCAAAAATAGGACATCACGATCACTTTGTGGGGCGAATCGGAATAACTCCACATATAATTTTATAATATTTATATATTTACAATTACACATATGTACATATTGACAAATTGTGAGTGGCGAGAAAGCGCGTGCTTTCGTAAGCAGTTGAACGCAGTTGAACGCCGACTGTCTGGTTTCCGTGCCTTCTTCTTTTAAATGAAGAATGACACGGAAACAGACGGAAATACGAAACAGGTCACATGAAGGGGGTCGCTACAACTTTTAAGTAGAAAAGCTACTAACGTTACAAAAACGAAATGGCGTTCTAGAGGAGAAGAAAAGGAGAAAGAAACTCTCCAGGAAACTTTACTCCTCTTTACTGTATTAATAAAAGTAGATATATAATACCTGTAGACAGTGTGTAGAGTGGCGTCTAGTAAGCTTGCGTAGTTTTCCGCCTCGTTGTAGAAGTAGGCGTGCTTTATCAGCAGAGGCAATATAGAGTTGCCAATGTAACGGTTCATAGACAACGCCATGTCGGACTCGCAACCGTCGTTCTGAAACCGACCGAGGATCCATTTGAAATAAATACCTACCTATCATAGATGAATGATTGGTCTCGCTGCGCTCGACTACATACCGCCGTCGTACTTGTAAAGTGCGGCATAAAAGAGTACGCCGAATTCGACGTACCCGAGCCAGTCACACTGCAAACTGTCTGTGATGTGTACGTGCCGAATGTTTTATTAAATTTTAGGCATAATAAAATACCAGTTTGCGTAGGTAGTGAAACTGTGTAAAAATATAATAAAACTGGGTAAAAAGTGATAAAAATTGACGATTTTTTAAACACACTACAGTAAAAAGTTGCCACATTTTTGGATCTATTGCTTTTGTATAGAGTTCCATAATCGAGCGCAGCGAGACTTATCAATTATCTTTGCTACCTATTATACTAAACGCAACAATTAAAAAATCAAATTTTTATGTGATTTTCAACAGGCTGTAATTTTCTCTGCTTACCCTATCCAACATGGTGGCTGCCCTGAGATCTGGCAGGAAAGCCTCTTCCAGCAACCTGTAGAAAAGCTCCTGGGTTTCAATGCCGTACACGCGCTCTAAGAAAAGCACAACGCTCTGCTTGTGTCCAGGGATCAAACCCGAGGGCATGTCTGACTTGGGCCTTTCCTCGCCGGCCGCAGGATTGTTCAGGGTAAACCTTAAACTGAGCACTCCTTGTAAATCTTCTAGAGGCACTAAAGAACGAAGAATTGCACGCGCACGAAGAGATTCATTCTTGCCCTGCAACACACAGTTTTCATCTAAGTATTTGTATTAATTTTTATTTTATTTATTTATAATTTTAACAATTTTTAAGGCAAAAAAATACATTTTTTTTTATAAATACATGTAAAAAGATAACACAAAAACCGTTATCGTTTGTAATTATTATTATTAAAATCTAACTATATACTAATAAAGCAATATTTCTTAAATCCAATTATACTTATATAAAAGAAAATGAAAAATTTAAAAAAAAAAAAAAAATTAAATTAAATTAAAAAAAAAAGGCTTACCAAAGCAATGACGGAAGCATCAGGGGCACACCGTCCAAGGAGATCGACAAGAGTGCAGTAGAAGTTCAAAATGGCTGCACCCGTATCGATGTAATCTTCATCTTCATCAGACTCGGGAAGAGGATGACTGAACTGGAATATTTCATTGTGACGCTTAACATATCGGGCGTCTCACAAAAGCATATTGTATATATTTAAAAAAACTGTCAATCGTAGGACTGAACGTCAGAAGTGAAAATAGAAAATAATAATAGAAGAATAATAATAATAATCGAATTAATAATAGAAGAATAATAATAATCGAATCAATAATAGAATAATAATAATAATCGAATTAACAATAGAAGAATAATAATAATCGAATTAATAATGGAAGAATAAAAATAATAATAATAGAAGAATAATAATAATCGAATCAATAATAGAAGAATCAATCGGAACGAGAAATTATGCTTTAATATTTTTTAACTTTTTTTGAAAAATAATAAATTTAGAAAAAAATTAACTCGTTAAGGTTTAGTTTTAAATTAATCCAAAAATAGATTTTAGTCCATGGAAAATTAAAGAATAGACACTATTAAAAGATCAAAAATAATCTCAATAATCTACTTATCAATACAATTGCAACACTAAATTCATGCTATATTAAATCGCAGAGAAGACAGAGAAGAAGAAAAAAACACTAAGTACAGATTTAGTGTAAAGATATAGTATATGCACACAATGGCTGATATACTTTGGGATGTCGATATAAAGAAAATACTACCTTTATTATTTTAAAAAAGTATTTTTTACATATAAGTATTATGTTATTTTATAGACCAAAAATTTTGTTATGAATTTCGTCTTAAAAGTAGATATAAAATAACATAATACTTATATGTAAAAAATTCTTCATTCTGCATTGCGCATTGTGTGCAGAAAATTTGATTTTCTACAATTTTATAAAGACCCAAATATAAATTATTTTTGTGACCTTTGACCTAGACCTAGAAATTTTATTAGACTTTTAAGATAATTTTTAGAATGCCAACAAAAATAAAGGCTCTTTTTGTCTTATGTGACTAAACAAATAAAGAACCTATACCTATAGTTAATATGATAAAGAGGAAAGATTTGATTGTTTGTTTGTTTGTTTGTTTGCATTGAAAAGGCTCCGAAACTACTAGACCGATTTGAAAAATTCTTTCACTGGAGGGAAGCTATATTATCAGCGGGTAACATAGGCTATATTTTATCAAGTTACGCGGACGAAGTCGCGTGCAACTGCTAGTATATTATATACTAACTTAGGTAAGCTAAAATTACTGAGTAGTTCAAGTAAAAACTCTGAAAAAGTAAGTTTCAAGTAGGTAAAATTCAAAGTTCAATCTGTAACCTTAACTCCAAAATAAAACTATTTAAGTTCTCACAAAGATATCATTAATCAAATTAATCATTCTCGATTAAAAAACTGGTTAATTGTGAGCCTCGCAAACGGTACACATTTCAGCCAATTTACCTGTCCTTGAAGGTTTTTGTGTGTTGGTGAAGTTATACTAACGGTCACGTCTCCTTCCTGCTCCATCTCCCTCAACTTCCTCCTATCCGCTATTCTCTCACTCATCTTGTTGGCGTCTACTATGGCCTTGAGTAGACCCTCCCCTTCACCCCTCAGTGCTGGTCCGAGGCACTCTGGTCTTCTTATCAACAGACGAATCACTAGATTCGCATTTTCCTCAACGCTCTCTCCGTTCACCTGAAATTGCCAGTCATCAGTTTGACGACACGTTTGGTACAGTGACTAGTAACCCTAGCTGTTAACCAAACGGTCGCGAGTTCGAATCCCGCTAGGGGCAAATGTTTATGTGTTAACATTTTACCTTTGTACCTGAGTCACGGATGTTTGTATCTATAATATGTAGCCTGTCAGCGATCAATTCCTAATTCTTATTTTTCAATACGAGAAATTTTACAAAAGTGCATACTAAGATAAGGTACAGGAATAAGGCATTAGGAAATTCCTAATTACTTATACCTTATCTTACTAGGGAAATTGTCTCTGGAATCCCTTACTCAACCACCGAAACATTATTCCATAACAGATGCTATTATTTCATGTCGGTTGTCTGTCAAATATATGCAAAACGTACTTACTTATTGTTACTACTTGCCAGAAGTAGACCAGATCCAACTTGATATTCATGGCCCTCAAGTCTTTAGCAGATATGTAAGTATAACCATATTTACCCAAACGCAGAATCGTAAGAAGTCCAAGTATCTTTCGCCCTCAACTGGATCCCAGCCAAGATCCGGATATCCCTTCTCTATAAGTTCCGAGTTGCTTTGCAGACCACATCGCGACAGGTATACAGCTATCTTCTCCAAATAATGTTCCCTGAAGTTTCAGTACAAGTTATTTATTTATTTATTTAATCAATAATTATATCTGAGTAGATTTTATATACAATACTGTTATCATTCAATATTGTACCTTTTCAATCTCACCGAATGAATCTGAATGAATGAGCAACTCTTTTTGCAACGTCACAGAGCACTTTTTACTATACTTTCAGCTTTAATCAATCAACTTCAGTTGATATAAATAGCAGACGCTAACAATACAAAGTGTAAAGTTAAAAAAATACTTGACTGCTTTGGACTTGACGGACCTGTTTTGGAAAACTAATAAAAATTATAGACTTGACTGGACTTGACTTGACTGACTATAGTCTCGGGATCTGCTACTTTTAATTTTAAATTCAATTTGGCCTTTTTTATTTTAAAAAAGGCTATTACAAATTGCTATTTTTACTAATGACACTGGCAAAATCATCGGAGAAGATCTTAAAAGAGCCAAGACATTAAAAGAGAAGAAGAAGAAAGTGTAAAGTTAAAAAAAAAACAATCAATTTCTAAGAAACGATATCATTTCTTACAAATAGATGTTTTACTCACCTCAAGGCTAATGCCAGTTCGGTATTCTCCATGAGACTGGAGTAAGCGACGTCCAGAGGCGTGGATCCTCTGAGAGAAGGTCTCGACAGCAGAATGTTGGAGTTCTCCAAAAGGAAGTCGAAGTGGTCGAACATTGCTTTTTGATTCTGACGTCCTGTGCGACAGAAGTAGCACAGGAAACGGCAACAAGCCACTACCATTTCGTGGGATGTGTCCTGGAAAAGGATAAAATTATTTAAACAAGCTGTAGTTAAAAATCATAGCTAATTGAACCTAAACACGGTATATCTGATTTAAGTTGCCGAGGAGTTCGGTGTCTTGCAGACTACTTGATGCTGCAGCATCAGATCAAGGTTACCATGTCATGGAAATACCGCCGAAGTAACAGTATACCAAATTTTACATCAATTGAAATGAGCTCAAATGTCTTCAAACGCCAGATCTTCAAAAATTATAGCTAAGAACAATCTTTGGGAGCTTCGATTCCACAGACAGATCCACTGATACACAATGTCAAAGTTATGACACCCCGTTCATGCGTCGGGCGTTGGTAGTTAAAAGTAGCGCTTTTTAGAGAGTCTCTTTCCCCATTTCTTTTCTTAGAACGCCATTTTGTTTCCGAAACTGTAGTCGTTTTTCAAATACATTTTTGTAGTGATCGTGTTATCCTATTTATGAGAAACTAGATGTTGCACGCGACTTCATCCGCGTATAATTATAAAATATAGCCTATGTTACTTGCTGATAAATATATATAGCTTTAAAGAAAATTAGCTTTTATATTAGCTATAAAGATATATATTAATATATATTAGCTTTAAGGAAAGAATTTTTAAAATCGGCATTTTAAATTGATTTTGATTTTTGAGATTATTCATTACAAACATACAAATGTTCACTCTTTATAATATTAGTATAGATACACATACATGAGGGACAAGGGGAATTAATTACCTTCTCCTTGCCGTCCTCCTGCGGCGCTCCTGCGGTGGCGGCGTCTGACTGCGCCTGCGCACGACGACCCAACGTGTTCATCATCACCGCCATCACGTTCTCGTGCACTCGAAGCACTCTGCACACATTCACATATTATAATACTAGCTGGTGCTCGCGACTTTGTCCGCGTGGAATACTTAGTTATTTTGGGAATAATTTGGGTATCTCGAACGGTTTTCGCAGCGCACGCAACGGAAGCCCTAAAAGATGAATAATTTTCCCCGTCTTTTTCCACATTTTCGACTGTTTCTTCGCTCCTATTAGTCGCAACGTGATTTTATATAGCCTAAAGCCTTCCTCGATAAATGATCTATCCAACACAAAAAGAATTTTTCAATTCGAACCAGTAGTTCCTGAGATTAGCGCGTTCAAACAAACAAACAAACTCTTCAGCTTTATAATATTAGTATCAATGATATTAATATATAAAACGAGGTAGATATGGGACTAGTGCCCTGGAACGGAGGCGTTCAAATTAAGACAATTGTTGTAATTTGATTTAGTCGCTTAATAACAGCGAGTGAAAGAACACGTGTGCTGCTCTGTGTTGACTCTGTGTCATAATTATTAAAAGACAGTGTCATAATTAGTAAAATGCCGAGTTGTGTATTCCGAAAGTGTAAAAACTATGGTTCCAAAGTAAGAAAGGATAAAGGAGTTACATACCACACGTAAGTACATAAAAATCACATAAATTTTATACAAAATTGGGCGATCCAGTGCAATAGGGACAGATACCGTGCGTCATAGATTAACAGTCAGAAGCGAAACCGTAGGCACAATTTACCGCGCTCTGTAACTATAAACTGGTGATGGCCGATTTCATTTCGAATTATAGGAAATACTATTCCATTATATAAATATTATATTATATTGTAATTCTAATATAATATACTATAGAACTAATATTATATTATATTAGAATTACAATATAATATAATATTCTATATATATTATATTGTAATATAATATAATATTCTATATATACCTACTATAAAAACTTCATTAAAATTCCAATAATAAAAAAATTAAAAAAATTGGCAAATAAGTTGTTTTATTTAATGCCACCCCAATTATGTTGTTTATAGAGTCTGTGCGGAAAGAGAAAGGACGCGGCGTATAAGGGAACTACCATAATGACTTTATTATTTTTATTATATAAATAATTTTACCAATAAGTTTTAGAATAGAAATTTAACTAATTTATAAAAGTATCAAGATGTTTACAGTCGAACTATAATAACGTAACAGAGTTTTCAAAATAAGAAATACGCAGTGGCGCCCTCAATTATTACGTCCATTCTCTTTCCGCAAAGACTCTAATATCAATGATGTGACGCTTCTGTTTGCATCGCTCAGCTTTGTTTGGCTAGCGTACTTCAAACGCAACTCTTTACAGACAGCTATCTCTTTCCGTATCATACGTTCTGTATCATCTGTCACGCTTACTAATATATCTCACGTAGGTAATAAGTATATAGGAGTATACAGATAAGTAGGTATGTACAAAGCGGAACATTTTTTAAAGACGTGCTATATGGAGATGGGTTATCTTTACTTAAAAAATCATAGATTAGTATAGATAATATCTTCACACATTCCACACAGCGCCATCTAGTTTTACAGTAAGCAACTAATGCTTGTATTATGGATACCAGACAGTTGATATACTACATAGATTAGTTTTTTTTTTTGTAAATACATACATATTATAAATACAAAACATCCATGACAAAGGTATAATGTTAACACATACAACATTTGCCCCTAGCGGGATCCGAACCCGCGACCGTTTCATTAACAGCTAGGGTTACTAGCAACTAGACCAAACGTGTCGTCAAACATAAATCACACACTTTTTCTCTGTTAGAACATTTTCACATTATCCGATACATTATTATCGGTTACCGGACGCCGATAGCCGATATCCGATATTCGATACCATGTGGTATTTTCACATATTTCAGAGAAATAGTTCCGATTCAGCCATTTTGGGATAGCTTTGTGTGGGCAAGGTAATCTGGGCAGATTATAGGCAATGTAAAACTTTATTTGCTGTATCTATTATTATATTTGAGATGCAAAAAAAGATCTCTCCACAGACACTGATACTACGACATGATCTCATGTGAAACGTAGATATTTAGAGGGACCTACAAAACGGACCTTGGAAGTTTTTTTGAATAACTAAGAAAATAATAAAAAAATACAATTTACCTTATCAGATCTGGATGTTGGAAGAACGTGTGATTGTTGACGAGTTTCCTGCAAAGTAATATGGTATCATTAACAGCAAATACATAATTCGAAAGTAATTCCTGCACAGTAGGTATCAGGAATCCAAATTATAATCCGTACTTCCGTACTAATATTATAAATGCGAAAGTTTGTATGTATGTATGTATGTATGGGTGTTTGTAACTCTTTCACGCAAAAACTACTGAACCGATCACCATGAAATTTTGCTTACACGTTGTCTGGGACACCAGAAAGGACATAGGTTACCTTTCATCCAGAACGAGGACTAAGTCGCGGGCACAAGCTAGTTTTATATAAAGTTGTAATTACCATAGCCTCTTTCTCATCAACTCTTCTTCCTCCTGACTCATCTGCACCGGCAACAGAGCTCGGATCTGGCTCAAGCCAACCCACATCTCCGCCACGTCCAATTTCGTCTTAGCATTTATCACGTACGTCTTCTCCAGGGCTCTTATCAGCTCGCCCACCGCGTCATACTGCCTTACTAGAAGACTGAAATAAAATCAAATCACATGTTTTATTGTATTTCCGACCTTAACCCTCATCCTTTATCCTATAAGGCTCAGCAGTTTACTTGCAAGGCATTCACTAACCATTGAATGGATTGTTAGCTTTCCTGCCGATCTAAACCTAAACATAATTCTAATAATTAGTTATAATAGTATTTTTAGTTTAAAAAAAAGTACCTACCTGAACATTTCCCTGACTAATTTGGGAGTTTCGATCTGTGATTCCTCAGCCCACGATACTATAGTCTGTATAAGGACCTTCCGGAACTTCTCTTCCGGAGATTTCTTCGGTGGCTCTTCAATTGCCTGTAAAATTATTATTTCAAGTATATTAATTAGAAAAACAAGATGTACTTCATTAAACAGTTCATCAATTTGCAAAATAGATCAGATAATCACACACCTTATTTCTGATTTTTCAATGTTTTCGTTAAAGTTTACATAAAAGCTCACATCTATCATTAATTTAGAAAATAAAAACAAATTATCAACAAATTTACATGATAAACTCAAAAGTTAAAAAGACCTTATTAAATGGAATCAAAAATGTATCTAAACAGCCAAGACTCGGCATAAATTTATAATAAAAAAATAAAGGTACAATAATATCTAAAACCAAACGTCTAAAGTAATCAATAAATTATTTTAAAACAACTAAAATTCAAGGGGCAAATCAAGTGCGAGCTAATAAAAACCAAAATATGTGTGAATGATCCGCAAGCAAGATTGTGTATATAAAGATGACGCCAGATGTGCCGAAGAACTATGAACTAAGTTTAGTGTTTCCGATACGTTTCATTATTGGCATTACTGTTTGGTAAAATTAACTCGGCACCTCGATGGAATGTGAACTCCTCTCCTATATATATATATAGTCAGGCCAGCACAAATTTCATTTGGCAAATTTTTATTGAACAACAAAGCCGACCAGTACCCTCTACATATATTCGACTTTCATTCGGCTTATCCCATAGGCAAAATCATCCGGGTTTTGTTTAGTATCGTTTAGAGGACTTTCTGACGAAAGTTCTAACCTAACCGTTTTGAATAAATCGGTTAGAACCTAATCACTTCTAACCGATTTATTCAAAATTGGAATTATGCGACATATCACCTTCATCCACTCACGTCTTCATATATTTGTGTCGAAAGTTCATCTACACATTTTCCATTCTACCGCCTGGCTATGCCGACCCGACTATGTGTATAGCAACCCTTACACCTCCGCGATCGTCCTAAGGATTGTGCTATTGGAACGGGGCGAAATAGCACAATCCATTAGAAATAGCACAATCCATTAGAAATAGCACAAGCCATTAGAAATAGCACAATCCATTAGAAATAGCACAAGCCATTAGGACGCGAGGTGCCAAGTCAGCTTGACCAAGGTAATTAAATTCATAAATATTCCTAAGTTAATAAACCCGACTACTTTATTGAATAATATATGACGGGGATAATAAAGCTTGTTAAATGAATTCAGGACATAATAATGCTTACTAATAATTTGCCTATATTTTTATACGCGTTCAGGTCGAAGGATGTTGAAGAAGAGTGAACAAAATAAGCTTTTCAATGACACTATTTTGTTTACAGGTTGAACATTAAATCAAATCAAATCAAAATATTTCTACAAGAAACTCGTATTATAAAATTTAAATTTAAATGTACCAGGGTTTCGAAAAAAAGCCAAGATGACGAACCTGAGAAGAAACCCCGAAAGAAACTCAGGATAATTATTAGGTTTCTATTTTTTATCTTTAAAATATAAAATAACAACAAATTGCACTTAATTTAAAAAATATATATCAAACTATGTGATTACATTCCCGTCATATATTATATCTATTGTTTTCATTGGCCAAAGACAAAGTGACAAATATTAAATTAATTTTTAAAATTAAAAATGAAAGAAAATGTCGAAAACAAAAATGTTCTGAAAAAACATTCGATGGGCCAATGAATTCAAAAATCTGTCCCCTGTGTCCTAAACAGAGACTAGTTCAAATGTTGCAAAAAAATTTATATAAGATGAGACCATCTCAAAACTTTGTAAGTATACTCGAACACGGCTTCCTAATGTTCATTATCTTTACTGTCTTATTCGTAATAAAAGACAAATTTTATCATCATAATCAATAGATAAATAAATGTATATTAATTTTTGTAAATACTAAAAATAAACATATATATTTTTTGTGAATAAAACAGTTACTCAGTATGAAATTGGTAAGCTGCTCGAGTTGCAAAGTGGCCTTAACCATAGAGTAAATAGTACTTAAAGTAGTATAGTAAATAGTACTTAGTCTCACTCCTTAAAGGTGATAAGATACATGAACTATAAAATCTTTAAAGTCTCAGAGCCCTATACGACTTACCGACGGGTCTTCAGCGTTTTTCTCTTCCTAGAATATCAACACAGAAAGTAGGAAGAATATTTTAATAGGGTAACGAATTTTTATATAATTGTACAATATAATTAGTTAGATAAATTAGAATAGGCTGATTTTTTTCACACTATGATTAACACTGTTAAGCTTATGTACCATTTTTCGGTCAATTTCAAGATGTTCCTAAGAAATTTCAGCATTTTCCTAAACAATTTCAACATTTTCCTAAACAATTTCAACATTTTCCTAAACAATTTCAACTAAGTTTTCCTAAGAAATTTCAAAATTTTCCTAAGCAAATTCAACATTTTCCTAAGCAATTTCAACATTTTCTTAGGAAAATAATTTTTTAATTTTTAATTTTTTTAGGACAGTTCTTAGGAAAATTCTTAGGAAGGAAGCAAATTTAACATTTTTCTATGCAAATTGCTAAGGAATTTGTTGCAAATGATTGGGAAATTGTTGAAATAGCCTGGGAAAATGTGGAAATTGACCGAAAAATGGTACAGAAAATATGATTATTTCATACAATTATCTGTTAAAAACAAAACAATAAGTAAAAGGAAATTAATAACCTTTTCATGATCAAAAACAAATCTAAGAACTTTTTTATGTAATAAATAAATTGAGTTTCAAATATTTAGTTTCAATTTATTAGCGTTTAAGATTTTTTTTAAAAAAAGTAACTCACTTTAGGTTCTTCTTCCAATTCCTTGACTGTGTTGATTATATTGTATATCTTGCCGATCGCACCTGGCTTTGTTTCCGGTTCGCCTGATTCCTGTAAAATACGTGAATCATATCTAAAGTAAAGCTCATCTAAATACATTGATGTGTAACATTTGTAAGTATAACAAAAAAAAATTGTGTGTGTCAGCTCCTACACACGACTGG